>OVAX01000505.1:0-35791 GCA_900406405.1 Lepidium africanum
TTTTTAATTTTAAATAAATCCAGGAAAATTTTAGATCGCTGGATCTGACACTTGGAAGAATTCTGTTAATTACTAACTTTGAGAAACCCTTCTTTATATAATAAGATTATTTAATATTCTTTTTTATGTTAGGATTCAGTTCCTTCATATAATAGGATTTCAAATATATATAAATATTTTGTAATTATAGTTATGATTATCTTCTTTTTTATTTTTAATTGTTGTAAATATATCACCGAAATTTTTATGATAATGAGATTTGACACATGGAATAATCATGTTAATTACTAACTTTGAGAAACTATTCTTTATATAATAATATTGATAAGATATCATATTAATAATAGTAAAACAAAATAATAATATATTTAATTTTAAATGTTTACCCTTTTTTGCTTGTTTGTCTTATTGCGTTGGATGTCAACGAAAGAGAAAAATTAAGTAGGAGAAAGATAGAAAAGTTGGAGATAGATGAAAAAAATTGTCTATGTGTTTATGCATATATACAGGTTAATATTCGCAATTCCCTTTTAGATTAGGAATGAGATCTTATTCCCGGTTCTTATTTACTATTCTTTTTATGTTATGATTCAATTTCTTCATATAATAGGATTTTTTTTTATGTTAGGATTCGATTTCTTCATATAATAAGATTTCAAATATATATAAATATTTTGTGATGTAGTTATGATTATCGTCTTTTTTTATTTTTAATAGTTTTAAATAAATCCAGAAAAATTTTGGATCGCTGGATCTGACACGTGAAAGAATCCGGTTAATTATTAACTTTGAGAAACCCTTCTTTATATAATAAGATTGTTTTAAATGTATCACCAAAAAGTTTATGATCTTTGGATATGACACGTGTAACTATTTATTAGTAACTTCCAGTAACCTTATAAGATAATATTTGGTGATATTATTTTATATGGCAGGCCGAAATAGTGTATTCATCGTTAAATAACGAAACGATATACCCCAACTATAACTATAAGCTAGGCCTACTATAAGCCCATGACTTATATTTGAGAAAATAATATTGGGCTTCGAAGTTATACTAATTAGGCCCATGAGCATATCGATTATTTCGATATGTGAATTTGCCTCTTTCCGAGGCAAGACTCGTCGAAACTCTTAACAGTTCGTAAATTCGCTTGATCTGTTTGTTTATAGTGAAATCAAATTTAGGCTGTGGGGGTTAATTTGATCAAATCAAAAACTATAGAGTGCAATTTTCAATAAAATGTGGATTACTATAAATAAAATTCGGATGGAAAATAAAAAGTGTCGTTTTTGGTTTCCTCATCTTTTGTACCGCTCCGTTGCGTCCATCTCCTCTTTTTCCTCTCTCTAGCGGCGGAGTTACATTGTCGGCCGCCGAGGAAACCGGCGAACACTCGAATCTTCAAGTTTAAGCTCGTCACCTAGATTCTTTAAGGATTTTTTTCGCTGATAATCTTCATATCTCCTGTTTTACGATAGGATCTTAATTTTCTCACGGATCCGGTGATTTAGGGCGTTTTTTGATGTTTATCGAGTAAAGATTTTGTCGATTTAGGTATTTTATATTGACTTGGTGTTGGATTTTAGAAAAGAGATTTAAAAATTGAAAATGGTATCCTACTTTGATTTTGTGTAGTGATCGATGATGGAACGGAGTGGTGGGTCGGGTGAGCGTTCACGGATTGTTGTGAAGACTCCTCGAAGCTCATCGGGTTATATTTTGAAGGAGAAGAGCGATAGGGTTGGTAAGAGGACTGTAATTTCTGCTGGAACTAGGCAGAATTTTGAGAAGAAGAGATCCAGAATGGTTGTTACTGACTCTGAATCAAGTGATGGTGAGTTTATGAAACCACCTCCACGTAGAATCGTTGACCGTAAAACTCTTGTAGCTAAAGAGAAGTTTGTTAGGAAGAGGGATAAGGCTGAGCTTGATCGAAATGGGTATGGGAATGTGAGGAGGAACAATGAGTCGTCAGGCAGTTTGATTAAGATGAACAAGTTGGATGTATTCGATTTTGATGAATACGATGGGTTTGATAGTGCAAATTTGATGAGAAAACGTTTTGATAATGGTAGTGTTGGAGTTAGTGGAAGAAGTTCTTTTGCACCGAGAAGAGCTGATGGTGGTGTGGCAAGGTCTGGATCAGGCAGGGACGTTGTATTTCATAGGAGAAGAGAGGAATCTGTAAATGGCAAAGGTAATATGAGCTCGCAGGAGGAGTCGAGTAGTGAGTCCGATTCTGATGAACCAATGAGGGTGCAAGGGAGAAACGGTGTTTTGAAGGTGAAGGTAAATAATAAAACAAAGGAGTTGAATAGTGAGTCTGATTCTGATGAACCAATGAGGGTGCAAGGGAGAAATGGTGTTCTGAAGGTGAAGGTAAACAATAAAACAAACACTCTTGCTGCTTCAATCCGTCACCAGGACGTAGAAATGCATGACATACCGCTTTCTTCTAGGAAAGTGCAAAAGCGTGAGAATGTTATATCAATGCGACCCTTTAGGAAATTAAATAGTGTAGACAATGATTCAGAGTCAGAAAAGAGCGACATGTCGAGGAAAGCGAAAAGGAGGAAATCAGAGTATACTAAACCTAGAAAGGAGAACAGTGCCAAATCAAAATCAACCTTTTCTGAATCGGTGAAACCTGATGTGAGAGAGGAAAGAAGAGGAAAGCGTGGTGGTGGAACAGAGAAGCAAAGATTACGAGAGCGAATTAAGGGAATGCTTATTGATGCAGGATGGACTATAGACTATAAACCTAGGAGGAATCAAAGTTATTTGGATGCTGTATATGTAAACCCCTCAGGAACAGCATATTGGTCAATAATTAAAGCATATGATGCGCTTCTGAAGCAGTTAAAAGACGAGGAAATTCATGCGAGGCCTGGAAAAGATGCCGCTGTAGTTGCTTCAGTATCCGAGGAAATTGTGAACAAGTTGGCAAGGAAGGCAAAGAAGACCCAGGCTGAGATGAAAAAGAAATGGAAAATGGTTTCCAGTGGTTGTGATAGTGAAAACGAAAGTGACGGAGAAGATGAAGGTGGAGCGGAAATTGATACCCAGGAAGAGAGGAAAGGTTCATCTGTAAAGCTGGCTGGGACATCAACAAAAAAGGGGAGAAATGGAACCGAATGGGATGATTTGCATTCGAAAAGTAAAAGATCACTGTATTATGATGATGCAAGGCCATCCTCTGGATCAGATTTACATTATCTACATGAAAGAAAAAGCAAAAAAATTGGAAGATGTACTTTGTTGGTTCGTAGTTCTAAGGATAAAAAGAATCCAGCGATTGACGGTTTCAATCCATACACTGGAAAAAGGACATTGCTGTCTTGGTTGATTGAATCTGGAGTTGTCCAACTAAGACAAAAGGTGCAATACATGAAGCGTCGAGGTACAAAAGTGCTGTTGGAGGGATGGGTAACAAGAGAAGGGATTCATTGCGTTTGCTGCAGTAAAGTCCTCACAGTGTCCAGGTTTGAAATTCATGCCGGGAGCAAATCATGTCAGCCTTTCGAAAATATTTATCTGGAATCTGGCGTTTCTCTTCTTCAATGCCAAGTCAGGGCGTGGGATATGCAAAAAGATGCTACAAATCTTGGTCTCCATCAAGTGGACATTGATGGGGATGATCCGAATGATGATGCTTGTGGTATCTGTGGAGATGGTGGAGATTTGATATGCTGTGATGGTTGTCCATCAACATACCATCAAACCTGCCTAGGTATGCAGGTATGAATTACGGTGGAATTTACTTGTTTTGACAAATTTGTAATGCATTTTTCATTCTTCTGTTTCGAGTTCAACTTTTTGTCTTTTTTGATTTCTTGTGTATACGTACTTGTATCATGCTTTGTGTAGGTGCTTCCTCCGGGTGATTGGCATTGTCCAAATTGCACCTGCAAATTTTGTGATGCAGCTGTAGATTCTGGTGGCAAGGACGGAAATCATTTGTCATTACTTTCCTGCAACATGTGTGAGAGAAGATGTGAGATGTTTTCTTTGTTAAGGTTGATTTTCCTTTGAAGAACTCTCGTTTGGTAAATATGGTAATCTCACTTAAATCTTATTACCCCTTTTATAGATCACCAATCCTGCATGACTGAGGTGGAAGCTCTTAAAGATCAATCTTTTGGTTCAGCCTCTTCGTTTTGTGGGCCTAAGTGCTTAGAGGTATTGACGTCCTTAGTTTCCTGAGGAATTTGTTGTCTTAATTCCTAGGGTTAGTTTTCTTCTTACTGATGATAGGGGACGATTATGGACAAGGTAGTGGCTTATTAGGTTCATGTGCATAGCGTCAGAAAAGGCTAATTCTCTTGGTGTTTCGTTTTATATTATCAAATTCTTGGGAGAGGGCTTGCAAGTGCTGAATTTATGGGATGGGGAAATGCTTAGAGCTTGTTTTATCTTTATGCTTAGAAATTTCCATGTCAAGGCATGTATCTGTATTTTGGTCCATTTTCTCCTCGTATATGGAAATTAACGTTTCTCATCTTTTGCAGCTCTTTGAAAAGTTACAGAATTACCTTGGTGTAAAAAATGAAATAGAAGGTGGCTACTCATGGTCACTTATACATAGGGTGGACACTGATTCAGATACAAATTCTCAATTGTCAGCCCAACGGATCGAAAATAATTCAAAGCTTGCTGTGGGGCTGGCTATTATGGATGAATGCTTTTTGCCCATAATTGACAGAAGGAGTGGGGTAAATTTAATTCGCAATGTCCTTTATAATTGTGGGTAAGTTCGCTTTCTAATTTGTCTTTTATAAGTATGCTTTACATGCATTGAACTGGTAACTGATTACCCTGAAAGTGTATTATATTGATATCGTGTTGGTGTTGAGAGAATTAACATGTGAGCCATAATAAATGCAAACTTTTCAACTTGATATTATAGATACACTGAAGCAGAGGCTGGTGTTTGTGTTGATACTGGTGCGATCGTTATTGTACTTGCACCCTGTTTCTGAGATTTACGTGCATAAAACTTTAATTGCCTATAATTTGGGTTGCCCTTTTCTGTGTATGCTTGATTCTATATATTGCCTCCTCTGTGAAGGTCCAATTTCAACCGGATTAATTATACTGGATTTTACACTGCAATCCTAGAGAGAGGAGACGAAATTATATCCGCGGCATCTCTCAGGTATTTCCATCATTTTAGTCAACGCTTTTTGATAACAACAGGCAATGGCATCAAAGAATCTTCCCAGAGTATCATTTGATAAAACTCACCTAGCATTTATTGAAATTCATTGGTAATCAATTGTAACTATAGTGGGACACGTTTGTAATTATGCATTTTAATGTGTTGATTCTTTTGTCACCTCTTTGATACACCTTTGGATTCTCTGATTATTCTGCCTGTTCAAATTGGTCGTGAGCAACTTATCTAGCCATAATTAAATTTGCTATTTATCAGCTTGAAGTTACTCCCTGGCTTAAAATTCTAGATTCAAGTGATTGTATATGTTAATTTGTTTTAGTTCTAGTTGCTCTATCGTTGTTCAGTTACGAGGAGGACCATCTAGAGTTTAATTTTCTGTTTCCTCGTTAGGTTCCATGGTATGCAATTGGCGGAGATGCCATTTATTGGAACCAGGCATATATATCGGCGTCAAGGAATGTGTCGCCGCCTTTTTAATGCAATCGAATCCGTAAGCTGATTGAACTAAATAATCATTGTTGATGGGGGACCATATGCTGATACGTGCTTTTAACTTTTAACTTTCTGCTTGTCTTGTTTTTGAAGGCTATGCGTTCTCTCAAGGTTGAGAAATTGGTTATCCCTGCCATTCCAGACTTCTTGCATGCATGGACTGGTAACTTTGGATTCAGTCCCCTTGATGATTCAGTGAAAAAGGAGATGAGGTCCCTGAACACATTAGTGTTCCCTGGTATAGCCATGTTACAGAAACCGCTGCTTTTTGAAGAAAACATTATAGCCACTGCAGCTGCGGATGATTATGTTATCATACATAAGGATGCCATGAATTCAGAGATTGAGAGTGAAAAGAAATCAGAATTCGTCTCTTCCGTTGAAAATGGTCCACGCTCCGTTGATGGTGACGAATATATCGCTGATGCTGCTAACTGCTACAAGAATATCCTTGCTCCTGATGAAGAAAATATTGCCGTATCAATTGATACAGCCATGGAAACGATTCCCAAGCAGGAAGATGGGCTGCGGAAAGATTTTCCTAGTACAGAATGTGGCATTAGCTCTTCTTGTCAGATCACAATGAAGTCTAGCCCTAAGAACATATCAGGTTATATATGTGAACATACAGGATCATCATGTGAAGAAGGCCTTACGGATGTGAATGTCCAAGCTGATTCTAGTATAGTATCTCAAGAAGTCCAAGTAGCATCAGCTGATATGAAGGTTGAAAATTATTTCTCTTTATCGATATGTGGTAGAGGATCATCAGATTTAAGCTCTCTCTCCCAAGAAGTCAAGAGTGAACCAAATTTAGACGGGGTTCCTTCATGTAAAGACAATAACATACTCGGGTCTGGTGCTAAGTTGGCTGAATCGAAAGACAATGCATTCGCCGATGGTTTTCTTTTGTGACCATTGCTGCAAAAACTTGTTTACTAAGAGATGAATCTGAGTTCCTCATTCCATTGAGACACTTGTTCCCTTGGAAGAGACATAATATCTCGCTGGATTTGGTTGGACATTTTGATGGTCATATATCATAACAGTCGAGACTTAGGTAACCAGAGACTCGGTTTCACATATCTCATAAGAGATTTGTGATGAAGATTCCGTATTGCACCCCCTTTGAGCTAAGAATAAGAAAAAGCTTGTGTTATACAGTGGAATTATTCTATCTTTAAACCCGAGTGTTCTCATCATATTCAGCTTGATGAGTGTGGACATAGTCCTCTTGTTGATTTTGTTGGCATTACTTGTATTTATTCGAAATCCAGTTTCAAGGGCTCACAACATTGTATTATATGAACTTCCAGTTATATTCTAGCTACGCATATTAAAGCTCTTTTTTTCTCAAAACAGATACTCTATTGCATTCAAGTTCCAAAACTTGCATCATATGAAACAGGTTGGAGCAAAAATGTCACAAAAACTCTTCAGCTTTAGTAAGATGATCCAAAATGTCAGCCTTAACTTCATCAGGAAGAGCAGCAGAAGGACCTGCCTTTGAGTAAAATGAAGCCAAAGCTCTTATTACTTTCTCCAGCTCTGTGTATGATTCCTGAAACATAGCAATCAATCAAACTCAATTCGTTTCAATCAAAAGGATAAAGATGGAGAAGAAGAAGGAAACAAATACTTCTGCAGCAACAGTGTTTTGTCCTCTCCAATTACTCAAATAATCACGAATGGATTCTTTTGCAGCATCAGCACTTCTTCTAAACTTTGCATTATCTTTAGGATTTTCTTTTAATGATTCTCTCATTGTTTTCACAACTTCTCTTGCAGATTTTAAGTAAGCTTTTGGTAGCTCTTTTCCAGATTTTGTTCTCTCGTTTGGATCAAACAATGACTTGAAAGCATCAACAACTCCTTCTCCTTCTTCCTTTTCCTCTGCATGAGCTTGTAATCCAGAAAACTCAAGAGTGGCTATAAACGAAGAAGCACCAACAACACAGTTCATGAAACCACGACGATCAAACAAAGTTGATTTCCCTTGAAGCTTTTCATCTGTTTTGTTGCAAATTTCCAAAAACAGCTAAAATTCTTAGTAACCATGAAATCAAATTCCAGTTCTTATCAAAATTAATTCATTAAAGAAGAAGAAAAGAAGTTTACATTGATGCTTAGATTTGACTTGTTGATGCATCAAGGTAGGAGAAACTCTCATGGTGGCAACAGGGAAACCCATGAATCTTCCAGTGTTGATAACAATAAAGCTCAGATGAGTCTATTATCGGCGACGACCAAACATTCAGAAACAGAAGAGTTTAATCGAGAAAGAAAACGGATGGTTCTGGTTTGTTGGCTTAAATGACAAATTTGCCCTCAAAGGGTAAAATGATTTAAAAAACAAAAATAACGCTAGAAGGAGGGGTCGAACCTCCGACCTTGTGGTTAACAGCCACACGCTCTAACCAACTGAGCTATTCCAGCTACCATGTACAATCATAATATCAAAAAGTATTATACGAACTACAAAATCATATTATGTATTTAGTAACATTTCACCAATTAATAAGATATATTTCACCAGGTCGATCCAAAAAAGTGTTATTGTCAATGCCAAAACGGGTCCACTAAATGGAAAATAACAACAATGGGGTAATTAATAAGTTTAATATATATATACTTGATATATATAATCACATTTACACATTATAGTTATTGGCCAAGGATAATTGGAGACAAGAGGCAGAAAAACAGGCACTAATTTAATTGATTAAGCCAAAGTTATCAAACTAACAAAAGTTTAGATTAGACATTTCATGCGCCAACAAAATGTATGCTTATAGTATAGTTTTAATGCATGTTAAAATATTCCAAATATATTACTGTCTAGAGCCTACTCCTAGATGTCTGTTCTTATAAATTTATGTTTTAGATGTTCACTAAACTTCACAGTTTAGATGTCTAATCCTAATAAAGTGTATTAGTTTGTTAGAACATCTTATATCAGAGATATAAAATTTTCAAATGATATAAGAGGTTCATGAGCTACTATATTTATCATCAATTGATTTGAATTAAAAATTCATGATTCCTAATAATACATGCTATATATTCTAAGAGAATATGTAGTGGTAATCACAACTTTTTCCTATTTCACCACTTTTTTTTTGTTAGATACCACATTTTAGTTAAGGAATTCATTCCTTAACTAATTCCAAAACGAAAACCGAAAATAACGACCTAAAAATTATGGCCAATTCAATATTCATGACAATTATATAAAAGTTTCGTTGTAACATTGGTTGAATGTGCATGAAACTAGCTACAAGGCTAAAGAAAACATCCTGTCTCTTATAGGATTCTCCTATTTTGTTTTTGTCTCACCTTGTGTTATGTGTATGATCTCATTGAAAGTATCACATATAACAGATCTCAATATTAATTGATTTTTGTCACCTTTATCATTAATATTATATTTAGCCTATTCCCTTCTCTATTTAAGCAATGACTTGATGCGCTTGAAGATAGGCATAACAACAAACTCGATGTGTTTGAGATTTTTGAAGAAAGTTATATGTAGATTTTTATTTAAAAAATAAAACAAGAATAGCAAAGAAAGTCAATCTTCAAAAAAAAAAAAACACCATAATTTGATAACTACAAAAATAGAAAAAAGTAATAAAAACAATTGTTGTCAGTTGACGTAGCTTTCTTTGTTTGTCATGAAACTAATCAGGACGTTTTTTCGGCACTTTATACAGAAGACAAAGTTTAAAGAAAACAATCATACATCACTCCAAAACAATCATCATCACTCCAATTATGCAATTAATGTTTTGTTGATAATCCCTAAAATTGTAGAACTTTGGATAGTTATCACGATTCCGTTTTTAGCAATTTTAAAAATGCAGAACTCTGTATTTCTTAATTATTTTAAACACATTTTCTTAATCAAATTTAAGTACATATACACTTTCTTTTTTTTACATATGAAAATTCCGAGTAAAATACAAAAATCAGCTAAAGCAAATGTATTTCTTCAGGCAAGTGACATTTAGCTTAGTGGTAAGTCTATTAAAGGTATGCGTACTTGCACATCACGGAATCGAGTTCTACCATTTATATTATGTAGAAACTTGGTTAATGGACCGGCTAGTTGTGATCCAACGTCGACAAAAAAAACATAAAAGTTTGCTAAAACGAGTTCCGAAAAAAACTTAACTAGAACCTTAATAGCATAAACCCTAAAAGCTGCGACCCGGAAATCAAATATCAAAAATACCATAAACATTATGAAATAAGAAGCAATGAGAAAACTTCCTATAACTTGTATGTGTACACCAAAAATGAATATCAGAAAGTTACACCGATAAAAATGAATCTGAAGTAGAAATCAAAATGCGGTCAACTATTCATCTCAATAAAACCTTTAAAAAAAAGACTTCGAACTAATCTGCGATACGGATAAGGAACGAAAGTAATCGAAAAAACCGAACCTGTTCTCAACACGTTATGGAACTACATTCACTATCTATTTCCGGTTTGAATTTGTCAAATAGTATTTTAAACGGTAAAAAACAAAGAAAAATTTAAAGAAATCTAATAAGTGCTTGTGATCGAGACAAAACCTCACGCCTCCCTCGATTTTATCGTATCATTACACAATAATTACATTTAATATTTTCCCAACTTTTGTCGTAAAGCGTTGAAAAAAAAACACACACAACATGAGTTATTTTTTTCTTAATTAAAATGAATTATTATTTTTGTCCTAAAACGTTACAACGAGCATTTTTTTACATAACATAAACTGATAAACAACATTATCCCACGTCAGTTTACCGAATCACCGTCTCCGTCTGGTAAGATTGATACAAGAATGTCGGCAAAAGCTCTAATAATGAATCTATGTGTATCAGCAGAATTCAAAGAGAGATAATTGAGTAAAAGCTCATGTAAGAACTCATAACGACGAAGATCTCCAGCGTTTCTAACTGCTGCGTCAAGCATCTCCTCCATTGATCGTCGGAAGTCATTGTAAGGATGAGGAGATTGAACGTATTGTTTCACGGCGGTTCCTGTAGTGAGAAGCCTAGTAGAAGGGGGAGTGGCAATCTCGTAATTATCACGGCAACGAAGATCTGGTGAGTCAGTGATTGAGTTGGAGCGGCCAGGGGAAGAGAAGAAGAAGCGACGGGAGGCTAAAACGGCGGTTAAGTCAGGAGGTGGAGAGTCATCGTCAGGGGCAAAACCGTAATTGTAAGAGTCATATGAGGTGGAGGATAAAGAAGAGTTAGCTGCAGTGGAAGTGGAAGCAGTGGTGGAAGAAGGTACGACGTCGTTGAGACGGTGGTGAGTAGCGGCGGAGTCGTTGTAGAGGAGGTTGAAGTTGTTGATGAGAAGAATCGATGGACGGTTAGGATCATCGGTGGAAAGATCGGACGGTGATAGTGAAGGCTTGGTGAGATTTGTTGGGAAACAAAGATGTAAACTCTTCCACATGTTTTGTTTGTTTGATGGAGAGAAAGAGAATGAGAAACTGTTATTTAGCAATTTGATTAACTAGGTCTCTTTAGTTTGATACTATTGTATGTATATATATATACTTATATTTTTGTGTACCATCATATTTTCATTATTTATATATGGTAAGTGATCAAATGGTAATTATAATTCTTTATTTTAATCTTATTTTAATAAAATATATATACTATATATCGATGATTTAAATCTCTCAAATCTCAAACAATATCAACCAAGACAATGAGACTTTCTCTAATCAAATTTCTTGTAAAAAAGGTTTTAGATATAGATATTTAAATACTTGATTAAAAAGACTTTATGTTTTTTTTTTCTTTTTTTTTATACATCCATTATATAATTGTGTTTTACAATATGATAAGTTCAAAAGTACTTGTATGTTTTACACATAATTATAAACATATTTTTAGTTAATAATCCTATAATATTCAAATTGGCTTGAAAAATCTACAACTTTCTTTCACCAACAATGATACTTAGATTTGGTAAATCTATGTCCATTAGAACCCGCCAAAAATGGTGACTGATGAGTGACATGTTACATAACACATTGCATGATTTATACGTATATTGATCTGTATATATATAATATATATAGTATGGTAAGTTATAAATACATGTAATATGAAAGGCATTTATGCCCTAATCATAGTTTGGTGTATAATAAAAATGGAATCAAAAGAGTGAGATATGATCGTACAGGCAACTTTTAGCCCCACAAGTTGTCATTTTCTTTGGAAGGTACTTTATGATCAATTTCTATTTTTGTAATTTATTGAATTCATAATTGGCTTTTATCACTAGAAGAATCTCATAAAATACGAATGAGTGGTTGTTTTCTTTGGCCTAATCTATATATCTCTCTTTCAATCTCTGTCACACATAGTGTTGTTGCTAATGTAGGGACATGTCAAAACTTGTCGACAAAAGTTTTACTACTGGGAGACATTGAGATTCTAATCACATGTTGGAATGTGAACATCTAGACTCTCTCATAAAACTCCATTGTAGATCTTTGTCACCATAAGATAGTCCTATTCAAGATCGTTTTCAAACTCTCTCTATATACCATTTGACTGCAATATAACAATTTTCGTGATGGACCTATCAATCTCTGTGAAGCAAAGCTGGTTCTGGTCATGTTCGATATTAACTATTGCGTGATGAGCGGAGGAATATTCTACTAGCTCACAAAAAGAAGTTCATGACATGCAAATTACATAATGACCGACCTCATGAATATATGACTATTAAGTTTTTTATCACTGAAATATTAATGTTTTTACTGCGGGTTTTTATTTTTACTTTTATATATTACTTTATAATAATAATAAAATATAATTTAAAATCATGTATAATCGAATTGGATAGATAGCTAATTTGATTTTATAGTTTCTAAATAGATCGACTAAAGACATGTTTACTTGCACATTCAAGGATCAAGTTTTACTATATATATTATATATGAACTTGGTTAATGGACCGGTCAATTGTCGACTAACGTTAATTAAAAAAAATCAAAAATTCAAAATTATATCATATAAATTATTTATTTAACTAGAGTTATTTGAATTATCTAGAAACATATTAAATAAGGGCCCATGTCAATCAAATCTTTTAATGTAGGCCCAAGAAGGGCCCATGTGTATCAAGAAAAATAGATCCAATAACGACCCATGTAGGTCAATTATGTTTAAAACAGGTCCAGTAACGGCCTATAAGATTTCTAACGTATTGATCGAGTTCGTTGTCCTTTAGCTCAAACCCTATAATACTTCGTTTCATCCGAGGTAGTATTCATGTTTCATGAGAAGGCCACTCGGCCTTAGATTCAGCCGTTTGTCGTACAAATCTCGAGGTTTCATGGGGAAGAAGGAATTGACCGTTGTTTAGGTCTTCGGAGATTGATCGGCCTTGAAGTCTCTGAAGATTGTGCGCTCTCTCTTCCTTTTCACCAAATTTCTTTCCTCGTCGGTAAAATGGATTCCGTGTTGCTGATTTGCAGTTTTTGTTTCACTGAGTGATCGGAACTATATTTCTTCTTAAACAAATTTCATGCATCCGTTTGGATTTGAATTTTCTCTTTGACGATCTTAATTTTGTTTGGGATAATAAAATCGGATATGTAATTTGGATCACTATGTAGAATATCTGAACACTGTTCTTCACAATGCTGTATGGGAACTGAGTTATATCACTGGTTTAGTTGTGAAATTTCTATGCCATATTGAATAACATAAATAGTGTTGAATGAGAGTATATGTGGTTTTATGTCCCTTATTTGCTTGATTTGGCGCTTTGTGTAGTCTTTCTAACAGGCGTGACACTCTTCTTTGTGTTGCAAACTGTTCTAATTCAAGTTTCCAATGGTATTTATGATTGAGTGCAGGTCTTATAACATTGACTGTATGGACCTTGATCAAAGTAGCAGAGATGAACCGCTTAGCCTTATGCTGAGGCCAGTGAGGCCGCTGGAATCTGGATACGGTTTACCTTATGCTCCTGAAAATTGGCCTAATCCTGGAGATACTTGGCAATGGAAAGTAGGACCGCGAGTGAATAGTAAAGGCCACTTTAAGGATAGGTACTTATATCCTCCTAAGTATATTAAGAGTTTAAATTCTACTATGCTGCGGAAGTATATGCCTTTTCGGAGCAGGAAGTCTCTTGAAGAGTTCATTCGTTTTACCTTCCCCGAAGCAGATGTTCGAAAGTTCTTTGCTTCTTTCAGCTGGACAATACCCAGCAGACATGGTCAGGTTCAATTAAATCTAGACCTACGTTATATGCTATACTCGAAATATATAAAATTCCAATCAGACTTTCTTTATGTTTCCGAGTTTGCTACGTTTGGCTCAATTAATGTAGATTTCGGTTCTTTGAAAAGAGTTAAACCCGTTTTCCCAATGTGAGAGAGGGATTGTCTTCTACTTATAGATAGATTACACATTTTGAGTTGCACTTTCAACATGTTTGAGTTCATTTGTTTTCTTTTCTGTTTGGTAGGCGTTATGCCTCAGAAGCAGGTTCTATTGCCAGTATATAACTCAGATGAAGATTTAATGCTTGAAAATGACTCTGATATGGCGGTTTGTAAGGCTGGTAATGACAAATGTAGGAGCCTGATGCCACCAAGTGAAACCAAACTGTTACCCGCAATGCCTTGTGACATTTGCTGTGGTGAACCTAATTTCTGCTCTGATTGCTGTTGCATCCTTTGCTGCAAAACAATAAGTTTGGAACATGAAGGTTATAGCTATATCAAATGTGAAGCTGTGATTTCTGAGGGTCATATATGTGGACATGTTGCCCATGTGAACTGTGCTCTTCGAGCTTACATGGCTGGAACCATTGGTGGCTGCATTGGGTTGGATGCAGAATATTACTGCAGGCGATGTGATGCTAAAAAGGACTTAGTTCCACATGTCAATAGGTTCCTAGAAATATGTCAGACTGTAGAATATCAAGACGACATAGAGAAGATCCTGAATCTCGGCATTTGTATCCTGCGAGGCTCACAAAGAGATGATGCTAAGGAACTGTTAAATTGTATCGAATCAACAGTCATCAAGGTACAATACACTGTGTTAAATGTAATATTATCTGAATTTTCCTGAGACTAAAGCCTGATCTTTTCAGCTTAAATGTGGCACGAGCTTGGAAGAACTTTGGAGTGCATATATACCAGCTATATGGTCAGGTACATTATCCTCATCATGATCTTTTGCTTGTGATTATGTATTATAGATAATAAAATGATCATTGTAAGATATGATAGTACTCTGGCTGTAGATTCCTCTTACAGTGGAGAAGCTAAAGACATTGATACAGTGCAAACATTACGAGACGTAGCACCAGTTGGACCAATGCCATTCAATTATGAGGCAGAGATGCACAAAGTCGAGGAAGAAATCCGCGAGGTTCTAAAATCGCTGAGAAAGGCTCAGAAAATTGAGTACCAAATTGCAGAAAGCAAACTTCATGCTCAGAAAGAATGTCTCAGTGATCTGTATAGACAACTCGAGAAGGAGAAGTCAGAGCTGTCGAGGCGTGTTTCAGGTACAGATGCAGATAGCTTGATGACGAATGTGTTGAAGAGAATGGATCAGATCAGAAAAGAAGTCACAAAGCTTAAGGAAATGGAAGAAGTAGCTAAAGGATTTGGTAGGACATCTAGAGGAATACTTGAAGAGTGCTTTCATCTAAGCATTGAGGAGTAATGATCAAATAATCACAATTGTACATTTTTCATGACATTTATCTGCTAAGTTTTGTATCCTTCCTCAGAGATCCAAGTTTTTCCTGACATAATTTCACAGGTTATAATCATTGTAGGTATCATGAAAAGATCTTATTATCTCGAATACCAATATTCTTACAGAAATAAAATGATTCGAATCAAAGCTTGGAGCCATTGATAAGCGAACGAGTTTAATGAGACAAATTCATCGTGATGAATATCAAGCAGTACAAGCATCATTATTTGTCTTCTCTATGCAAGCTCGTAATGAGTATTTGTGGAAGCTTCACGGTTTCTAATTCTTTGTCTTCGTTGAGCTCTTCTCTGTTTGCGAGTTTGCGTTTTGTTTGAAACCTTCGATTTCACTGCCGCTGGAATGCTCTCAGTGGGTTCTGAACCACCAAATATAATGTCAAGAGCATTTTCCTCTACCATTTTGCCTTTCGAGTTTGCCTGAAAATAAGATTTCATAAAAACTGAAAAACCCGTTCTTGTCCAAACTGATGCTGAGCAGTTGCAAAAGCTTTGAAATCAATGACCAAGATGAGATAGTACTCACAGATATATTTTGGAGCAAACTTTTAGTCCTTGAAGCATCAGCTCCACTGGAAATGCTTCGATGAGGAGGGTTTGGTAAGCCATTACGGTTTCTCTGAGGTTTGGTTTCATTTACATCATCGTAAGAAGATACAATTTCTGTGAAAGTGCTTCGTCTACGCCAACGCATTTGAGGTTTGTCTCCTTCATCACCATACACAGCTTCAGGGTAGAAATGCTTAGACATAAGTTTCCATCTCCAAGCCTCACCTCTGTTGGACGTAACTAAGCTGTAGGTTGGAACAAAGTCCACCGAGTCAAGAGTAAGAACTAAGCAAGCTAAGCCCAGGTCACAGATTAATAACATCATAGGTTTCAGGAAGCGTGAGCTCTCAGGGATGCTTACACATTCACAAGCTCTTTCTGCATTCGAGTTGCATCTTGCTTTAAGATATGATCCAGGCATGAAACAGCAGTTGTGGAACTTGCCCAATCCCAAGCAACAGCAAAAGTTACAGTAGCCGCTCCTACGTGAGATTAAATCGAAGAAAAAATCAATCAAAACTAAAAGTTGATGACGAAACCATTCATATGTCCAGAGTTTTGCAAATGGTTACCAGCTGCAAGAGCAAGCCTTTCAAATCCTTTGAGCATTTTCACCCTTTTTGCCACTATGAGAAAGCATCAGAGAAGCATCAATCAATACCAGATTAGGGTTACACCAAACTATGTTTTCCTCATTTTGGGCTCATAGAATCGAGAATCAATGAAGAAAAACGAACCTTGCCAAGCTAAACCTCCTCCTGCACCAGATGCAAATCCAGCAGTCCACAATACTTTGAGATGACACGAAAATATAGCACTAGACTCTTCAGGAGTGATCCTCTCCTATATCATCAGACATATGAAGATAAAACTAAGCCCCTTTTGCCCAAATTTCAACAATTCAATTCAGAGCATTACTTAACATACATTCCCAATCAAAGAGTATCAATTCGAACAACAAAACACAGTATCCATCAATCCTTAAAACGTGAAAGCAGAGGACAATTAATCGAAGAACGCAACAATTGGAATCTGCATCAATATTGATTAGGGATTAACCTCTGAAGAGTTGATTTTCTGAAGTATGTAGGGTTTAATCAAATTGGGTAATATACCTGCTCAGGTTTGGTAGCGAGGACATAGTAGAGCTGATTCAAAGCGGTCAGAGCCATCGTCTTTCTCAAAGAATCAAATTCCCATAAGCGATTTATGGTTTTTCTCTTAAATGCCCGCTAACTTCAACGATCATGAAAGAACAGGTTTAAATCTGGTCAAGTTCGGTTTCTCATCAAATACCCGGTTCGATTATGAAATAACCGATTTATTGGTTAAATTCACCGAAAATTACCCATTTTCAGTAGTTCTTTTGTCAAAACAAAGTACACAAATGGTGGACTAATTTCACATTATACCGAAATTGAATTTTAATTACATTAAATCAACCAAAACCTCGGTTATTGCTTTTGGTTGTAAGAGCCTAAAAAGTTTGGACTTTGACCAAAACAATAGCATTTATATAGCCATTATAGGTGATGGGTTTCTCAAGACTTGTACAAAACTAATAACAGATACTTGTTGATGTCTAAACCTATTAAATAAACAGAGACAATAACAAAAATTGAAAACATAAGAAAACAATTTTCTAAGTTGGTGTCATTGTGCTAGTCTTTGTGCCTGTTTCTCTATACAAACTCTTTGAAGCTGAAAACACCCAGTATGGCTCCCAATTTGCATTCTTTGCTACTTGGAACATCATGTGTTTCAGAAAATCCATTGATAGTGACAACAAACTAGAACTATCCATCACGCTGTACTCAAGAACCCAAGTGTTTGGATCAAGTTGCTGAACCGATGTGCTCCATTTGGTTGTCTTCCATGAAGTGCTTGTATTGTGTTTTATGTAACCAAATTTCCCTTCTGTCCACTTCAAAGAGACCATAGAAACATAGGAATTGTATCAACACATTTGTTTATATAAACAGATACTACAGAAACATAACATTTGAATCTATGGTAAGGCATTGGACCAACAGATATTGAGATTTGTTCAATGGTAACGCATTGAATCAACATATATTGGGATTGGTTACCTCAGTTACTCGGCCTGATAATACAGTGATCGAGCTTGAGAAGAAGTTGGTATGGAATAATCCAGCTGTCTGCAAAGGCCATCCCCATATGCTCACTTCTTCAATGGCAGATTTGTACAGAACACACTTTGAGTTCAACATTGGCCCACCCTTTAAACACACAAAAATTCAAAAAAAAATTAGAGACTTTGGGAGATTAAAGTGGAAGGAATATCAAAGATTCAAAGCTAATAACTACTACCTGATTGATTTTCCACATGGAATTAGAATCAATGCAGCTCGAAAACTTTCCATTCTTAGCAAATACCATCAATTCATCTTCCAAGAGTCTCAACTTCACACCCAGATCATGATCAACCTTAGATCTCTCACCAAATTCCCTCACTATCTCCTCTGTAAACTCCGGTTTCAAAAACCCTTTAACCACCCAACCAAACCGTGATTCCCAACACAGAACCACCCATATAACCAAAACCATTATAAGAACACCTCCAATTAGTGGCCTTGACTTGTTGTTCTTCATCATCTTCTTCTGTTCAGAAACTAATAATCCCTTTACCTTTTTCTTCTTCGGTGGAGTGATCACCTTCAAAATTGGGCGACATACCGAAACAGGTGTGGTAACAACGGCCGGATCAAACGAAGTCGGAGTGGATTCAACGGTTAATTTGTTATTGGAGAGCTTAGTGAGTGAACTTTTCTGTACACTCAAAGGCATGAGATCGAGCATAGCATTTAAACTGTCAAGACAAATCTCGCAGTTGCAGTTCGCATCTTTACGGCAATCTGGGAAGTAACAATTACTGTCTCTTCTCTCTGAATCTTCCGTAGACACAGTAGTCGTCGTCGTGGTGCTTGATGCCATTGATTTCTCGGACGCTGACTCTGAAAAGTTTCCTTCCATGGCTTATTTTGCTTATCTGATTTTCGTTGGCAGATCTTACTTCTATTTATCTATTTTGTTCTTTTTTTTTCATTCATTTTGAAATTTAAATGTGATGTTACCAACGGTACTCTGATTTCGGCAGTTTTGTTTCATATTAAATGACGAAACTACCCTCACTCACACATGTCTTTCTAATTACTTTTCTTGGGCCAGATTCTAGTTGGGTCGGGTTTATATTTTATTTTTATTACTTTTGGCCCAATTGATAAGTTTTGGGCTAAAAGGCTTTATATACAAATATAGATGTAATTTGTAACATTTTAATGGTTGCTCTCCCATGCAATAGGAATTTTATTTTGTAGTTAAATAATCTTATGTTTTATATTTGTGTACTTAACAAGATTACTTTTGGAAGTATCATATGCATAATATTTTTACTGTTCTTCGACTCCAAAGTATTAGAGTTTGATTATAAATTGAATTTTGTCCATCTAGTTGTAGAAAAATAAAACAATGAAATTTAATTCTTGTAATTGATCCTTATTAAAAAAATTCTTGTAATTGATCAAAAGAAATTCTTATGTATTTTTAATGTGCATTTTATGTTTATCATAAACAAATATAACCAATTTTACCAAAAAATCGACATTGTTTTAAGGAAACGGCAAACATTATTAAAGGTTTCTTACGATTTGTTCAAAAAGACTACACTCTATATACTTGCAAGAAAGAGTAATCTCATCAAGTTATTCATGGATCTACGACTTGATAGTTTATACCGTTATAAGAAATAATCATTGGCTACAAACCTACCCAAATAGTTTCACGTTCAGTTTTTTTTTCTCTATATTTAATGTCTTAAAACAGTCAATAGCTTTGTAATAACCATTTTAGAAAATAAAGTCTCAAGGTATAATATTAATCTAATAGTTTGACTTTAGAAAATGATGAGATACCATTTGACCAGTTGGATTAATCTTGTGTAGAATATTCAGTTTACACTTTTTATTGTCATAAAATATAGATTTTTTAAAATATATATAAACGTAAATTGTTTTTTCGGGGTCTCATCCTAAGTAAGTAGCCTAACTTTGGAAACACCGACCAACCTAAATACATGAATGTGTCGTCACCTAAATCCCATTAGAAGTATTGTGTTTAGGTTCAACAAATTAGTATCACTACTTTATTAGTTTCCTGACAACGATTTACGAAACTAGATTTTGGTGTTATAACCGACATGTCATCTCGTTAATGTAATAACGTGTATATGTATTGATATACTATGATGTAATATACGTGTATAATGCGTTGACATTTATGATTGTGTGTAGTTATAGAAGCAAACCTAAAACACAATTAAAAGAAGAAAGAAATCACACGACTATAACCTCAAAAAACTAGATTTATTCGGTAAAAGTTAGTTAAGGTAGTTGAGCATCAAAAGTCAACATTAATACCAACATTTAGAAATACGTGATTACCCTTTTCTCTCTACTATATATTATGATCACCATAACAATTAAAGCTAAAACAAAACAATACATTATCAAATTTATCAAAATGAATCCAAATGTTTTGGTAATCTCAACCTTAATGTTCTGTCTAGTTTCATTATCGAGTGATGCTCAAATGAATAATCCATGTTCACCAAGAATGCTCTCTAGTGTTAGCGGATGCATGAGTTCTCTAACGGGAAATGGTAATTCTCCGACTCAAGGTTGTTGTGAGGCTCTTAAATCGTTAACCGGATCCGGTATGGACTGTTTGTGTTTGATTGTAACCGCAAGTGTTCCAATCAGTCTTCCAATAAACCGAACTCTCGCTATCTCTCTTCCTCGTGCTTGTGGCATGCTTGGTGTTCCTGTCCAATGCAAAGGTATCTAACTTCTACACTTTTGTTTTTATTACATGAATTTGTGTTTATCATTTGTAATTGGTAGAGGTGGACTTGAGCGAATTCAAGACCTATAACCGAATCTGTCCAAAATAGGACAAGCTTGATTCTTAGGAAGTTCTAGAAGGTAGTCGACAAAAAAAAAAAAAAAAAAAACTCGACCCCAGTATCTAGGACGAGATTGCGAGACATTAATTCACCCGAGATAAATAAAAAGTGAGAAAGATTGAATTCAAAAATATAAAAACTTACAACAAAAAGAACTTGTTAGAATCGAGAATAGTTTGGCGCTATATTTATTAGATTTTTGTATTTTCGCTAAATCTTGTTGTTAGTTTTCACTCATTAACATTAATTGATATACTTGTAAAACTTTGCAGCTTCTGCAGCACCTCTCCCTGCTCCTGGTCCTATGTCTCTCACTCCGACTCCTTCTCCTACCGATTCACAAACTTCCGAAGGTAAAGTTAAAAATTATAAACACATTTTCTCATCATTGGTTACTAGTTTTTTCAAGTTTATTGTAGGCTCTCAAATGCTTTTAGCTTCTATTTTGTATGTTTTAAATTCATATATAAGCTCATTTATTTTCATTGACATACATAACTCGCAGAACCTGCTTCTTCCCGTCCAACCACTCCTCCAAAAACTTCACTAAATCCCAAAGGTAAAACAAAACATAAAATTCTTTGATACTTAAAAAATGTTTAGTTCTAAGTATTTGTAACTAATATATAAGAATCTATTGACACTAAACAGTAGACCAAGATTCGGAATCGGACGAAGGAGGAGAGCCACCTAGTCCACGTCCAAATTATTCAGCCTCGTTACCTTCTTCTTCGAACTATGATCACAAGCTTTCGCTTATTCTATTCACTTTCATCTTTGAGATTACCAAATTCTTCTAACTTACGAGCAGTTCATATAATATTGTTATTATGAGATATTCTTTACTTTCATATTCACCAGATTCTGGTTAAATAATGTTTTAGTGTATCTATTTGATGTAGCTGTATCTTATATTCCAAGTAATAAAACAGTTACCACGAAAATCTTATAATTAATTCACACCAAAGTGAATGTTAAGAACATTATAAACAAATCCATAATAACATTTGTCCATTCTTATCTTCTTTTACTAATTTATTCCACCCAATCAGACCAATCAGACCATTCAGCTCTGGTTTGATTGGCTACGAAATCACCTCTGGTTTCATATTGACCACCAATCTTGTCTTCTTCTTTTGTTCCACCATTGTTGTTGACATCGCCACTGATGTTCCATTCGGTTTCTATATGGTCTTGAGGACCATTGTTGCCATTAGACAAGTTGTCTTCTTCCTTTGTTCCACCATTAATGTTGACCTCGCCACTAACGGTTTCTATATGGTCTTGAGGACCATTGTTGCCATTAGACCAGTTGTCTTCTTCCTTTGTTCCACCATTGTTGTTGACCTCGCCACTGATATTCCATTCGGTTTCTATTTGGTTTTGAGGATCATTGCTGCCATTAGACCAGTTGTCTTCTTCCTTTGTTCCATCATTGTTGTTCCAACTATCTGACCATTCATTTTTCTCCTCTGTGCCACCATTGTTGTTCCAACTATCCGACCATTCATTTTTCTCCTCTGTGTCACCATTGTTATTGATCTGGCCACTGGTGTTCCACTCGGCTTCTATAGGGTATTGGGGACCATTGCTACTTCCTTCTTGATTGAATGGCTCCTCCACAAACTCATCCCGATTTGGTAAATTGCAACCTTGGTAAGCATTGTTATCTACACACCGCCACAAAAGCTTGCTCCAGTTCATATCCTGTTTCATATAACAGTTAATAAGAGTTTGAGAGATTGAAATTGTTCGGACACTGCGTTATGTTTTACCAGAGGAAGTAAGCAAGTGATACCTTGCATATGATATGTGGGTTTCCGATGATCACAAGCAGAGAGATTGCACGGGTTATAGCAACATTAAACCTCCTTGGATTGCTCAGGAAGCCCAGACAATAGGCTCTATCAAACTCTTTGTGTTTGATTGTAGATCTTACAGTTGAAATTATGATTACCTGTTTCTCTTGCCCTTGGAATTGTTCCACACTACCAACTTTGACTTCAGTCATGTCTAACCTATCGAGAACCTCCTGGATCTTCGTTACTTGCTGCCTGTAAGGCGTTATAACTCCAATATCCTCTTCTTGCACAGAGTCACTTGCTGTCACTCTCTTGATTACCTCTATAACTTTGCTGATCTCTATACGGTTGAACCATGACGGATTGTTACCTTCCCTCTCATCAATTCCTTCGATCCCATAGAAAACCATTGGGAATTCTTTGTTTGGAAGGAAGTTTAACGAGGCAAGAACAGAGTCTGTGTCCTCTCTGGAAGCCACCAGTTCTCCATCATAGAACAACTTTGACGGGAGATCAAGAATCTCTGGGTGGCATCTGTAATTCTTGACTAGCTTCGTCACATAATGTTCATCCCCATTGCAATAATATTCGCATTCAAACAATCTTTCCAAGTAGGATTTCCCTAAGCCGAGCGACTCGGCATCTCTTGAGTAAATGACCGGACCCAACTGCCTTGGATCTCCAGCAAGCACAACCACGGTTTCTGTCAAGCAGAGATTTGAAATAGTAATCATGTTCTCTGGTTCTGAAGCTTGACCAGCCTCATCTAAGAAAATATGAGTGAAGTGGCCACGGTTTACACCTTCTGCATTGAGAAGGGATGCACTCATATATGTTGATACAACAAGTTTGTAACGAGACAAAGCCCTGAGAGGAGGGCACTTAAAAACGAAATCATCAAAGAAGCAAAAAGGGATAATCTCAGGCTTGATTTCTTCATATGCACGAGTAGCTGCATTCAGCCTGAAAATCTCATTGGTCTTGATGCGAACTCCCTCCAGGCAGAGGAGCTTCTCTAAAATGTGATCAGCTGCACTATTGGAGGGAGCACAGACAAGAATCCGAGCATTTTTCTGTGTTGTATAAAGTTGAACTATTGCCTCCACCAATGTCATGGTTTTCCCAGTACCAGGAGGTCCGTGGATCACATATGGTGGTGCTCCTCTACAGCCAAGAACCATTTCAATGGAGCAAATCTGCTCCGCATTAAGGCTTGGTGAAATGGGCACGAAGGGTTTTGTCTTTATCAACCTTTTCCCAGAACGCAAGGATGGGAAAAGGAAGTTTAAATCCAACATTCCTGCTTTCTCAACAGCCTGATACAATCTTCTAGTGTTGATTCGATTGTATGTGAAC
Source organism: Lepidium africanum (assembly GCA_900406405.1). NCBI lineage: Eukaryota > Viridiplantae > Streptophyta > Magnoliopsida > Brassicales > Brassicaceae > Lepidium > Lepidium africanum. The sequence continues at coordinate 24,127 of OVAX01000505.1, forward strand.
CTCACATTATAGACATTCCCAGCTGTGTGGCATTGGTGGAACTCAGGGGCAAACTTTAAATGCACCTCATCTGCCTCAACGCGGTGTACAAAACCCTGTGGGAAATTGCTTTCAATTTTTTGTTTTCCAGAAGATAAATGGTAAAGCATATTTGCAGTTATGAGGCTGAAAGTACGCAAAGATAAATTGAGAACAAAACCTGAAAAGCTTGGTCGGTTCCATCATCATAGGCATGTCTTACTAAGATGAAGTCTCCATGAACAAGGGAAGGTCTTCTCTCCGCAAGGCCAGGAACTTCGAGGGACAGGTAGAGACCCCTTCGCTTCATTGACACATTCTCCATATCATAAGCTCGCATGTCTTCCTAGATAACGAATAAATTTCAAGAAACATAAGTGATGGCATAACAGAAGAGGTCTATTGAGGTAATACGTTCCTCTTGTAAGCAAACAAAATTTGAAACAATGAGAATACCTCAAGTTGTATTTCTTCCATAACAAGTAAAGTTTTGAAGTAGTCTGCATAGTTATTTGCTGTTAGACCTGCGTTCAAATCATCCGGAATTTCCTTCCTCTCAATCATCTCTCTAATCTCTTTTGGAATTTCATACCGAGGAAGCCTATTTTTAAACCTATGTTCTACTGCCTTTGAAGGGCGTGATCCAGTCACAAAATTATCCACCGGAAAATCTTTCTTAGGAGCCCTTCTATTTCTGGAATAAGACCTGTTAGAAGTTAGAGAGCTGGATATATTATCCTCAGCCAAAAGGAATACAACCCGCTCAACTCTATTATCTTCCCAGTCCACTGCAACAACAGTGGTATGTAAACCAAGGTCCTTTGGCTTACAAGAGACCCAAATGGTTAAAGTGTCACCAGGTTCAAGCATCCTGTCTTCAAGAGTAAAAGCTTCATAAAAACACTCTATCTCCTTTTTGTCTGAATTTTTGGAAGGGGGTTTCAGTATAGAAAGCGTAAAAGAACCCTCAGGGTTTGATGCATAAATTTTGGGCCACAAATCCACAGGTTCATCCGAAGTGTTCTTGACAGTAAACGAATCAAAAGACGTCTCTCCAACATTGATTGATTGAGGCTTTTCGTTCTTAAACGGGAAAGGAACAGAAACACGAAGTGAACCTTCTTCTAAGGAATTGTAGCATCCAGCGTTAACATCATTCTGATAGTCTATAAATCCAATCTCTCCCTTATCCAAAATTACAGAATACTCGTCGTCCGACTTGTCTCCCCACACACTCATTGCTGACGAGAATCTGAAACATTACACAAATACTAAGAAACAGACAGAGTTTACACAGCTTTTGAAGAAACATACTAGTATACATTTTAACCACACGCAAAATGTAGTGATTTGGTAAAGACATGGAAGAAGCAAACACCTTTGATACTAATGAAACCGATGCTAACAAAAACCCAAAAACTAGCTTTTACTATTACGATCCGAGACAATGAACTCCTCTTAATCTACTTCTTAAAACGAAATTCAAAAGGTTTTCATGAAACTTTCGAAAATCAGATTCTGCAGGATTCTGAGCAGCAACATTTCAGAACATAGATAAAACCCAAAACCCTAACATCAAAACGAAATTAAGCGTGAGATCAAAATAGAAATGGCAGAATCGATCATAAAGTACTAATCAGTAACAATTCTAGTAATTATCTTGCTTCGATCAAATCAAAAAATGGAGAAACATTAGAGCCAAACCAATGCAAGCGACAAAGACGAACACGAAAAGAGTGACAGTGGTAAGAGTAAAGCGTCGTCGCAGAAAAGGAACAAAAATTGAAAATTAATTCGCCTCCGAAGCATCGAAAATTGGGCCTTATGGATTTTTTTGTATATAATGGGCCTGAGAAGTATTGAAAGCCCAAGTTATTTATAGTTGTTTTAAGTTGTAACACGTGTTTAATATTGGGCCTTTTGGATTTTTTTGGGTATATGTGATGGGCCCTATGTGTGTGTGTGTGTTTTTTTAAAATTCCTACAGACAAGAGTGACCATTGCTTGTGTTCTAAGAATTGACCTACGTAATAATTTGGATTCATGCATAATACAAATATGATCATTAATCGAAATGCTGTATAAATAATTAAAATAATTTTATAATTATAAAGTCTACTGATTTAGATGATCAGCGTCTTGATGAAGTTTTCTTTCAATTATGGTAAAAAATATTTTTATATTATCAAAATATTTAAAGCTTTTCAGAAAAATTGGTACTAATTGCTAACAAAATAGGTAACAAAAGCGATCTAAAATTGAAGTGTTATAGATCTGCCTTCTTCTTTCTTTTACGAGTGAAGTGACTACATATGGTTTTAGCCTCCCTTGAGTGTCATTTCATAGTCAGTAAAATATTATAGAATAATATAAAATATATTTAAGACATAAAATATGAGTTAAATAGTATATATTAAATAATGTCTGAAATTGGTAAAAATTAAATAAAAGAGGCATGCTGTTTTGGTGTTAGTCTGAATAGCTAGTCTGTTCTTTCCAACTCTCAAAAGCCTATACTTATCTTCTTTATGCAACCTTGTTTTCTATTTTCTATTTAAAATTTTACTATATGCTTTGACTTTTTTTTTATATAAACCCTTATATGATTTAAATCATAATTTTACTTTATACTGACTCTTATTCCATTACAATTATTGATTTATTTTTTTCACTCGAAATTAAAATAGTCAAATGCACAAAATCAGACGAAAAACGGAATTATCTTTAAGAAACCAATATTACAGGAATGCAAAACTAGGACATCTAAAAATTAAAATTGTAGAAAGACACTTCCATTGCAAATCATAAGCCTTAAGTTGTATATAAGCAAATGAAATAAATTGAAAATGGAAACAATTGTAGATCCTTGTGTTTGAACACCAAAAAGAGCAAATAAAATAACTTTAAAAGCATAATATGTTTCCAATGACTCATATTTGACTGATATATTCAACGAGATTATTCCATAATCTACCTTAATGCATTGTTTTTTAAGTCTCATAATGTAACTTTTAAGTGGGGCACAAGAATAATTTTTTCTCACTTTTTTGAAATATGTTTTATTAGAATTTCTTTAAGAAAAAAAAGATCTTGATTCCCTGATTAAATTGGATTAGTAAAACTACATTTCATTTTCGTATTTATTAAACGTGATTATAATAAATTTATAACTAGATATTTTAATACTTGGCCTTCTGAGCAAAACTTTTATCCCCTTTATTTATTCAAATAATGTTATTATATATAAAATTATCTGGGAAAACACAACTGATCATTGTCTGTGTAATTAATCATAAGGCTCTAAAATTAAAAAGAATCTTGGTTTATTAATAATTACAATTATTAAACTATTGACAAGTATTGTTGTGAATGTGATAAACAAAAGCTGAAAGAAGACAAAGCATGAGGAAACAGATAAAAGACAAAGCATGATTTATACAAAACACTCTCTTCACTTTCAGGCACTCTTTTTTTTAGTTTTAATCATTCCCTTCTACATTAACTGGTCCAGTCTTTGTCTGTTTCAGTTAATATTATTTTATTTTTATTATAAACAAAAGTTATATACACAATTCGATATCTCGATTTTTGAAAAAGTTCGTAACGAAATTAGAATCTTTGAATGTTTTAGAAATACAAACTTTGAATGTTGTGAAAACAACATTTCATCCAAATATCTCTTAATTCAATTCTTGATTGAAATTTTCGATTATTTTTGTTTTTTAACAATTAGATTGATATGATAATGATCTAATCCACCACCAAACTTCTCAAATATCTAACAATATCTATCCCATATTTTAAATACAACTTCCCAAAATCAATTTTAGTTGAAAAATATAGCAAAAATTTCACTTAACCATTTGACTAAAAAGAATTCTCTACATTTTAATAAAGGTTTTGTTAACAATATGTACAATTAGGTTCAAGATTTGGAACTTGTGTGTTATATGCAAAATTAATAATTAAATAGAAATCCGCACAAAATACATTATCTATATATATATATATATATATAAAGTGTGACAATAAGTTTCTAACGTAATTTCCATGGTTTATAGTTACTAAAAAAGTAAAATTAATCATGAATTTAAAATAGTCAAAAAGAACAATGGATGAGAAGTGAGCTTTGAGATTATCAAGCAACACAAACTTTATTCAGTCCTACGATAATTACAAGACGGCATCAGTTTCACTTTTCCTTTTTTCGAAATTATCATAAAAATAAAGACGAAATTTTTTTATCTATATTTTTTCTTTGGGGTATAATTTTGTTTAACCTTATAAGCATTACAATATGATTATCTTGGGAACACAATAATAACAAAAGAAGAAAAAAACGATATTTTCCCTAAGCTAATTGCTAATTTCAAAAAATGAGAACTAAAAAAAATCCGTCTGTCCACTTGGCAGTTTCTGATTGGGTTAGTTGGATTGCCTGCAAAAACAAATACACAAAATTGTATTACAAAAATGTTTAAATCATTATTAACAAAAATTCATTAAGCATTAACAAAATTCAACGATTATCAACTAAAAATTATTACCTTGTAACCAGAGTTAGCAAAAAACCATCAAATACTATGAACCGGATAGACCACAGAACCACCGGTATGTGAAAATTGGTTAACCGAAGCCAAAATTACAAAAAAACACTTTCTACACCTGCAAACCGGAAATTACACAGTACGGTTAATTCAAATGGAAACCGGAAACAGAACAAGTAAAAACAAAGAAAAGAGATGGTTTCTTTTTTTTTACTAACCTGTGTTCCCTTTAAGTTAAAGTAGCAATGGAATGTCTCCATCACTCTCAAAGAACCAAAAAACTTTTGAACCTGCCAAAAGCCAATCCAATACTCTACCATGAGTGATAATTTTCTCAACAAAACAATTAATATATTCTGAGTTTAATAAGCTTAACTCTTTATGAATGATACAGACAATGACTTGATAATATGCAGAGAACAGTCTTATCAAGCTTCAATTTTGGATTTCCTTATCCTACTACCTTAAATGATCTGAGAGAATGAGTTGCCTAAGTACTTGGTTGAGATTACACTTCCACACATAAATGCAGAGTTGTAGACTGGTCTCTCTATAGACTTATACTCTATTTGAATCTTAGGACCACAGATACTTATGGTCTTCTTTAGTTTTGGACCAGTTAATGTCACTGACACTATGACTCAACAATTTGATCTGTTTATGTCCCAATTTGTTGGTTTGTTGATTCTCAATCGACATGTTTCAGACAATTAATCATACTTTAAACTATAAGATGCAAGAGAAAAGAATAGTTACCTTGGTAAGAGGAAAAATGGAAATCTCTGTGTGTTTTTAGAAGAAGCTGAGCTCGGTGTATCCACGGGAATAAGGCAAGAGCTCATCAGCTTGGACTCGTGAAGTGGAGTAACTCATGGTTCTCTTTAACCTATTATGAGTTGACTCAACCTCTGCACAGAAAATGCCATAAACCGGTCTATGATCTGAGAACCTTGACTCTCCTCTTACATAAGATAACTGATGCAGTCCTTCACCATACCACAATATCCTATCACACCTTTTCAAAGAAAGCCAATGTTAAATGAAAGATTTCATATAGCAGAAGCTCTTTATCTTTTGTACTATTATATAGACTAACTTACCAAGCAGGAGTGCGTCTTTTCTCCTTTGGATGCAAATCATCACCAGAATATCTATCTGAGTTCCTTGAGTACTTATATGTTGGTGGGAAATAGATCTTCCCTTCATTCCAATTCTTAAACACATGGCCTCGTTTCTGTTCAATTCTTAGCTGCAAGTAAACATGTGCCGGATAAGCAATTTTTTAACCCTTTCTACAGATCATTAGGATCTAAATATATGCACAAACATACCTGGTCGTTTTCTAGTAAAGCTCTCCAGTTCTGCATCTCAACGAGTGCTTTGGCAGATCGGTAAGACAGTGCTATACGGTAGTTTAAATCGCCAAGCCATATCACCCGGCTGGTAAAAATGTGTAATGAATTGGATTCACAGACTTGTAAAAACCAACAAACTCTTTCTTATAAAGTATGAGAAGTAAGATTATCAATCTTACTCATGCTGAAGGATGTTCTCAGGGGATTTTTCTTCGTCTGAATTCTTAATGCGAGGAAACCTTGTTTTCTTGAGTATCTCCATGACATCAGAGTTTCTCTTTAGCTCATCACCTTCTTTTTGTCCTGAAGTCAAGTGGGTACAAACGAAGCAAAAGCTTGTTTGATGGAGCAACATGCTTATTGAGATTGATCCCTACAAAGGACCAAGGAAGACAAAACACATTATAACAAAATGGCTAACTAACTCACAGAACAGAACACTGTGTAATGAAGAACAAAGTCTAACCTTATTTCCCAGATAACCCATCAGTCCTCTGCCGACACAAGATACTTTCATGTTCTTGACGTGTTCCCTTAGCTCACTTTTCACCCAAATTGTTAAGAAAACACCCACCATCTGTTTACTAGCAACTAAACAATACTGAGAAGAGTTCCATGGAATCCTATATCCGTTCTCATTTGCTGCAGAACCTGGTGAGTACAAGACAGTGCTTGGGGAATCACCAAGACCATTATCATCATCTGACGATCTTGAGAAGTCACTTGGCCGTGAATAATCACTAGGTCTAGAGTAATAATCACTTGGTCTAGAGTAATCACTTGGTCTTGAGTAATCACTAGGCCTTCTAGAGTAATCACTAGGCCTTCTAGAGTAGTCACTAGGCCTTCTGGAGTAATCACTAGGCCTTCTAGAGTAATCACTAGGCCTGTGACTGCTGCTACTACCACGAAAACTCGGGTCGAAATCACTTGGCCTGTGGCTGAAGAAGACACGGTCACAGACACTTAAACGACGGTCAAGACCTGGCTGAGGCATAGAAGGATCATTCCAAGTACTACTTGGAGTCTGAAAAGACCGTCTGTGGAAAAAAGTAGAGTTCTTTTGCCTTGTGGAGCCAGAAAAATCAGCATCCATCTCTGCCATAGGCACAGGGACAGGTGAAGGCGTGTGATAACCACTGGTTCCACTAGTTCCTGGTCGGTTATTGAGCGTTTTCCGGATAAGAGAGAGCCATTTCTGAGCGGGTCCATTGTCTTCAGATCCAAGGATATTTCCAGCATTAAGAGGAACAATCTCTTGGAATCTGAATTTAAACCAAAAGCAAAGATTGAGCAAAAGAAGATTCAGTGAAATACAATAAGAGAAATGATGTCTTTTAAAACATACCCAAGTACATATATATCAGCAGGAGCTGATGAATGAAGCCACTCATCAAGGTTTAAATCTGAAGGAGGAGAGCGTCCAGCTACGTTCCATGTAGCTACAAAGATGCTGCTCAAAGTAATCAACACTAAATTTCAGTAAAAAACACACTTGACAGAAGTTATATAGGTACATGAGTGTGTGTATCTGTATATACCTGTAGTTTTGAACATCAATGATCCTAGGATTCTCATAATTCATTCTCCTTTGTCTAGCTTGCTGCTCCCAGTTCTTACTAAGTTTCTCTGTAAGAACCCATAAATCATCAGTATTATCAAAGAAAATTATACAGTTTAATCAAACAAGTGACTAAATGTATGATTTTACCAGTTTTGGTTTTCTTAATTGTGGAAGGTGTTGTTTTCTCAGCTGAGAAGCTACTTCTATGCTCAACTTCAACTCCTTTAATCAATTTAGCAAATCAACATCAGAAACAAAAAAACAGAATTATGATAATCTCAGAAGAGACAAAATTAAACAATCTAGGAAAAAAACAAGAACAAGTAAACAAACTCTACTTAAAAACAAAACAAAAATAGGTGATTCACCAGCAGAAGTAGGATCATCTGCTTGAAATTCCTCTGTTTTGCTTTTGATATTAAACCATTTCCTCACCATCTTCTTAGACCATGCCAGCTTCATTTCATAAAATTCAAAAAAGAGATTCATCTCGAAATTCCATGAAGATGAACATAAAGAAACAAAAAAGTTTCATATTAATAAAATAAAAAAACCTTATTAGTCTTGTATTTGTCTTCCCTCATTGTTGCTTGTGTTCTTCTTTTTTCTCAATTAACAGAAACTCAATTTATCCATCAACAATGAAAAAGAAAGAGAAAGTTTTTCCCTAAATTCTCCAAAATTTCCTAACTTTTGACTAGAATTGGGGTTTATTATGGTCCCTCAAAGAAACTTGAACAAGAATATGAGACTCTCTATGAATAAAGGGTGAGAATTGATTGGTACTTAAGAGAAGGTTTAATGGAGGAGACAGAAAAAGGAAATGTAGCAAAGAGAAAGAAGAAGAGAAGAGAAGAGAGAGTACTTAAAAAAAGAGAAAGTGATGAAGAGACATCAATTCATGAAGTAGACAGAGGCAAGACAATGAGGGCAGATTTTAGAGGGAGAAAGTAAAAGTGAATTCTTTAGAGAGAGAAAGAGAGACTCTTTTGCTTCAAGTGAGAAGAGAGAGAGAAGAGAAAGCTTAATAAGTTCTTCAATGAAACGGCAAAGTAAAAGCAGCGAATTTTGAACAAAAATAAAGTTGCAGAGACTTGTATAGTGTGTTAGTCTTTGCTCTACTTTTATTTTTGATGAATTTCGTTTTATTAATTATTGTATTTTTATTTTTTGGAAACTTTATATTGATCTAATTTTAATATCACGATTGACTAAATCATTGATTAGATTTCCTATATGGAAAATTCTAATATTTGGCAACGTCTGTCAATTTCAAATCGCATTAAAGTTTCAAACTTATGTTTGCCAATAGCATTTTCTTAGCCAATAAGATGAGTCAAAATGTCAAGTGTAAATTCTAATTAGTTTAAGTTAATATTAAGAAAACATAATAAGTGGATTAAAATGAACCAAAAGTCATAAATACGAGGATAATACATCATTGTTACTCAATATGTAAAATAAAAAACATTACATTATATATTTTTGGGAATTGTGAATATACTTGTAGTAAAGTATAGTATCACATTTTCTCTACAAGATTATGGTTTATCAAACAAAGTAAATAAACAAAATAAAAAGCAAAAGAATAATATTATTAAAAGTAAAAAAGTGAGAGATAAATGGGGAAAAGAGAAAGAGATAAAGAAGGCTATGCCACATTTTCTAATATGTCTTGTAATTATATTGTTTATAGTTTGCCATATCATCTTTCCCTTTCAATTTTTTTTTATTTTTCGCAGTTTAACTTTATTAAAATATATTAAGTTTCTGAGTTTCGTAAAATTTAGATTAATTTATTTAAGATATATTCTTTTCTTGTAGCACAAATGTTGGACACAATATACTGTTTAAAAGTCCACGCAATACAAATATCAGGAGTTTGCTCTTCTTTTTCTGTTCTTTCTTTTTCTTTAAACTTCCAATCTTCACCATTTTTTGAGCTTTAAATTATAAGTCACTGCACATTAGGGTTTTAGTATATATAAATATCAATGAAATTCTTAGAATATAAGATCGACAAGGCTCTATAGAATTTACTCTTCAATTCTCAAATGTCCCACACAAACATTGTTTATATTGGGATTCATTAAAGCATCCAAACGACCGTTTATAAACGATATATTTGTTTTCTTATTAATCAGTAGTTTACTTGAATTATGTGTTTAAAACATTTTGTGGTTGTCTGAATAATCGTTTATTTATGGGTGTTTGAAAATTCATTTCTAAACATATTTATTTAGTAGCGTTTAGAAACAATTGTCTTTGTATTTGAAAATTTACTAACTTTTATCTAATTATCGTTTTTAACTACAATGTTATCAATCGACTTTAATTTTAAACGACTTTCGCTATAAACCTCTTTTGTCAACCATTATCTCTAACTACTTGCTTTCAAATAATCTTCATTATAACCATTTTATTCAAATTGTGTCACCAATTGCTTCTCAAACAACATATATATTAGAAAGCAATACCTAACTTAACTAAAGGAAATACGGAAAATAATTAAGAAATCGATAATGGATTCTGACGGCGGAGATATCCATACTGGGACATCCAAGATCTGCTTAATCCATATTCTAAATATGAAAAATTAGTTTTAAAACTAAAATCATCGAATAATATGATTCAAAATACTTAAAAAATGAGGAGAGATTAGCTCCACCGTACATGGAATTCACTCATGAATACTAATCATGATTAGTATTTAAACCACTTAATTAAATGTCATTTGCTAATTGCTTTTCCCCATCAAGATATACATCTATAATTTGTTTACAGATAATGGGAAACATTTATATATGTATGTATGATTAGTAATACGTATAGATAATGATTATATTCAATTATGTTTAAAACTATTAATTTGTAATAATCATTTGAGAATTCACTTTTGAAAATTCATGTTATTCGTAAACATCATAGTTTGAATATTGTTAAACACGTTTTTTAAAACATATAATGGCCCATGTTAATTAATTACTGTTTGTTGATTATTAATTATCAACACATGCTATATATGTATTGATAAACATAATTATTTGTTTTAAGACTGATGAAGAACCGACTAGTAACGAGATCGTGAAAACGATATATATACACTAATATTCATGTCATATATATTGAATTTTAAGATCAAAATTCGATTTATTTTTGTGTAATTTATCTATTAATATGAGTGGACTTTTATTTTATTGGTATCTAATCAGCAGAAATATATGTGCACTAATTTGTCCCCACGAACTCGTAGATGATATATTGTATACTTTCCAGCAGATGAACACTAAGCATATATCTATATATGATTTTTCTTCTTTTCTTTTTACTAAAATTATTCTAAAAGAATATATTGTTCGAATATTACAACATAAAATACATGAAATCGATCGATGAAAATCAACAATATCTTCAAAATCATAATCCAAAAGAGAAAAACTAAAATCCAAACAAAAAAAACTTTTTAAACGAGCTCCGTAAAAGACTTATCTTGGCCTCTATAGACAGAATTCAAAACATTGATATCCTGTTGAAGAAATCTCCAAGCAACACAATAAAAATACTATTTATTTTAGATGATAATATTAAAGAAGGGAAGAAAAGTAAAATATTGTGAGTCAAAATTTACTAAAGAAGGAACAAGCTAGGGCATGGAACACATATATTGATAAAGTTAATCTAAGTGTTTTTTAGTATAAAGAAGATTTGTATCCTGAAATTCGGGATTCAAACATGAAAGAACACAAAATATTGAAAATCTTTGTGTTACCAATAAATCCCAAATCAATAAAATCATTGAAAGCTTTATTTATGTTGTATAGTTTATGTGTCAATTTGTTGCAATGGGAGCGGAGAGAACATAGGGACATAACAAAGTGGTATCAAATGGATACGCATTGAGAATGTTGGTCTATATTTGTCATCTCCAATATAAAAGCGTATATTCCTTAATTGTGAAAATGTTTTTGTAATACTGTTTGTTGAGTTCAATCTTTGAACCTTTTAGTTTCGTTTTAATCTATACAAAGTGAAAAGAATGTATTATTACTAGTACAAGTTGCAGAAACCATTCACTTGGTGTTAGAATAACATGTAACATGCATAGACTTGTCTTTGGAGTCTAATTTCTCCAACTCTCGTTTCATGCACTTATCAAAAAAAAAAAAAAAAAAAAAAAACTC
>OVAX01000505.1:35799-77523 GCA_900406405.1 Lepidium africanum
AAAAAAAAAAAAAAAAAAAAAAAAAAACTCTCGTTTCATGCATGGAAGGATCCGACCGAATTAACGTAAGATGATCCGAACACCAATTGATTTCCTATAAACTAACACATGTTACAGGTTCAGGTTCGGACTCAGCCTCCTTCTTGTGCGTGCATCATCATCATCATCATGGTTTTCGTAACAAGTCTGTGATCGTTTTGATAGAATATTTTAGGGCAAATATAACTTAGATGTTACCGTTACTTGTGGATCGTGTAAAGGCTGGTTTTATTTGGGCCGATACGCGTGGCCCATTATTTGTATCTTAGCTCACGGGCCGACAATTTTTATTTTATTGTCTTTAAAATTAAAATTTATAAAAAATTTTTTTTATCATTTTAATTAGTATTTTTTTTTACTTGCTCTCAGTCTGACGGTTAAGATGATCCAGCTAATGACTTGACATCAATGTTCGATTTCTACCCGCTGCATTATAATAACTTAAAAAATAGATTTTAAGGGTGAAGTTTAGGGTATGGATCGGACCTTGTCGATCCAATGTTCACAAAAAAAAAAATTTTCTTTTGCAAATGGTCTTTAGCCTAGTGGTAAGTCCACTAAAAACAAGCGCATTTTGTACATCTTGGGATCGAGGCTTATACCGCTTATAATACGTAGGAACTTGGCTAATGAGCCTGCCAGTTGTGGTCCACTGTTGACAAAAAAAAAGTTAGTTTTTTTCAGTTCGTGTTGGATTTCTGGACATCAAGTTTTTCCTATAAAATATTATTAGAGATTTATGATTATAGATGGAATTTTGTCGATTTAATTATTGATAAAATAAATAATTAAACTGGACAAAATCCTGTATAACTCAAACCTACTTCTAAAATCAAAAAATTATCAAGTGAGATTAAACTAACTCGTCAAAATAATTTTTAAAAATATGGACTTAATGAAAGACACTTCCCCTTCCCCTTGGATCATTCTTATCTCTCATAAACTTACTGGAAACACACAAAAAAATAAAAAATAATACAGAAATCTCACCGACGGAAGCAACGGAGAAAAAGAGTCGTGACCACATCTCATTTAGATGTTTGTCATGTGTCGTAAATCGTAATCACTATAAAGCTTCAATAGCAACTCATTAATTACGTTAACCTATATATAGTTTGATGGTACGTATAAACTCTTAATCATTAATAATTATGCCAACGCCATTTTCTCTATATGATTCCATGTTTTATAATAATCAGGAAACAGCAATCGTTGAAACTGTAGTAACAGGCTTTTGATTCATATTCAATGGTTAATTAGAAAGACCAAGAGACAAAAAGTACATTGCATGGTTTCACATGGTCATTACATCTAATCACCAAAAAAGTTAAATTCATATACAATAAAATGACGACGATTTTGCTTTAACTTTTACTTTTTAGTACAAAATCTGATCTCTAAAATTTTAAGATTTACGAGGCAGTCAGAACAAAGATTCACCTAATTTTGATTTATAGTCAGACTTAAGAAGTGAATCTGTTTTTATCTTTTGCTTTTATTGTGGAAAGGCCCACTCTTAGTTAATGTTTCCTTGTAGGCTATGTAATGCCTGTTTTTACTAGACTCGGGTCAAATAGCATTTCCACAAAATTAAGCTTAAGTAATTTATTAAGGTTAAATTTCCACAGTTTGATAATTTGAAAGGTGTTGATGAAAAAACAAAATTGAAAGATTCTTTGCTCAAAGCAAGATCATTTGTAGCCTAGCCATATTATCCGTAATCCAAATTTAAATCCGGTTAAAGTTAAGAAGAATTGATCTATAATTCAACGAAATATTCGAATGAGTTATATATTAATATATCCAAAAATTCTGAATTTAAATCCGAATCCGAACACAATGAGTAGACAATATATTTATATTAAATTTTGATCTTTTAGATTTTTTAATTAAATCTTGTTTTTAGAAAAATTTGGATTAAAATACTAGAATCCTAAGTATACTTGGACCAAACTCAATCCAAAAAATAAAACTATTCGATCAACTTGAACCGATCTAATGATATGTAAATGATAAGAAAACAGAAGGATATATTTGGTGAGTATTTCTTGTCCCATCAAATTATCGAACCTCCATTGAGATATACAGAGATCACATACTTTGCAATTACAATGGCCTAAGTCTCAAGTTTCAACATAATAACAACTTTCCACAATATTCAACATGAGAATGTAACTACTCTATATGATAACTATTTACACTACTTCATTTTCTTTACTATCCACGTGTGGTGCTTGTTCATTTCCATCTTCCTTACGTGTCTCTAGATTCACTTCTCCACATGCTCTCTTATCAGTAATCGCGGATTTACGTATGGAAATGGTGATCTTGGATTTAGTACGCTTTGATTGCTGTTTTAACGTTAAGTAAAAAACCAGAAAGATTATAATTTGCAGTAAAGAGTAATTAGCCATACAATCTCACATTAATGTCTTGGTTTATAATAGCAGGTACACTAGTTAATAAGTCTGAAACGAAACGACATGTGGTGGATAAGAGTAAATGTGATCTTCTTTCCGCGAGTGAGGTCCATTGAAGTGAAGACGTCGACGAGAGCTAGGAGAAGACTATGGTCCTACAAAGGTTAAGAAAGTGATGAATCGAACCAGCATTGAAGGAGTTCAGAAGTAAATGCAAACAAAGGCAAAACACAAGTCTTAAGAAGATGATATAGCATATGAGGAGAACATGAAACCAACCTTTTGGTGATGACTCATGGGATAAGTATGTTGAAACCTTCAACTAAATCTGCTTCCTTTGGTTGGACGATAAGATTGTCAAACATATCCCTAAGCGTCGAATGCTGCACCATAGCGTCCAACACTTTATCCTCTGTCACAGTTTCGGCAATCTTATCCTTTCCTTTGTCTTGTTTCGAAGAGCATGCAAACACAAGCTCGGAGATTCTATCCTTTTGTGCTTGCTTACAGTACTTTGGTCCCTCAGGAGTTCCCTTTGCAACCAAGTGATACGTGTAAACAATCAGCTGCTGCCCGATTCTGTAAGCACGGCTTATAGCTTGTCTTTCAACTGCCGGATTCCACACAACATCCAAAAGAATCACCCTTGATGCTCCAACCAGATTAATCCCTTCCGAGCATGCTTTTGTAGAAGCTAAGAACACTTTGGCCTTGGATTTAGGATCATTAAATTCGTTGATCAATGTTTGCCTTTGTTTCTGCTCAAGTGTACCATGCATGTACAACACTTCCACACCCTCTGTCCAACGCTTAAAACAAGAGACTAAATGCTTCATTATCAGTTTCAGAGGGTCTATGTATTGGCTGAAGACCAACACTTTCTCCTCCATCTTCTCGCATAACCTGATGAACTCTATGAGGAACTTTGTTTTCACGCTTTGGTTTGGATCGAGTCTTACCTTTTTTAGCTGTGCAAGCAAAGCCTCATCGATAGACAAACGTTCCTTCCCAGACAGTTTGCAACGAGAGACTAGAGAAGGATGGACTGAGACCAGAGACAGCTTGTGTTCTGTTTCGAATACGTTTTTCTTTTTCTGGTTGTGAGTGACTTCAATGGATTCTAGGACCCTCTTCTGAAGCTCAGGTGGGTTTAACACTACAACACATTCTCTTAAACCAGGGAGACTCTTTTGAAGAATGCTTCCTTTATGAACATGAACGAATGGAAACATAACAGTCTTAAGCTCTTCGATCCCACGGTTGTTGATTTCATCCCCCAAAGTCCTCCTTCCTCTTTTCGCTACAGTCATCCCACTTAGCTTCTCCAGATACTTAGGTCTTGCGAGTCCCAAAACATTGCAAAGCTCCTGGAAATTGTTCTGGAAAGGAGTCCCCGAGAGCAGGATACGTTTCTGCGTTTCCACTTTGGATAGTGTCTTCCATATGCAGCTTCTCTGGTTCCTAGGCGTGTGTGCCTCGTCAAGAACAAGCAGTCCAGGCATTCCCATAAGTATCTCTCTGATAGCCTCTAATTCTTGGTACGGTTTCATTTTTCTCACTGTCTTTGTCTTTTTGTCCTCGTTTTTAACTCCTGCAAGCTTCTCATAAAGGTTGTAGCTGATCCCAAGTATACTCTTTGCTTTTATCCAAGAGTATATCTTCACCATCCTTATCTCATTATTGCTTCTAGCACTCGAATTCTTCAGCATCAAAAGTTCCAGAGCTGCCGAGTTCTCTTTTCCAGTAAACTCCAGACTGCTGAGATTATGAAAGGGAATGCTTATGTTCCATTTCTTAAACTCCTCTGCCCATGTGAGAAGCAAGCCTGCAGGAGCTATGATCACTGGTTTGCAATCTGGGAAGCATTCAAGGTAGGTTTGCAAGAAAATGATAGTCAGGCGAGTTTTTCCTGTCCCAGGAGCGTGTGACATAATGCAGCCTCCAGTTTCATCGCTGTTCTCAAAGTTCTTGAGCTCATCTAACTTGATTGTACCAGCTAAGTTCCTCCATATGAACTCAAAACCTTCTTGCTGGTGAGGATACATTTGAGACTTGACCCCTGGGATCTTATCCCAAACTGATCCTTCCAAACAAACACATCCCTCATTTGAGCTGTTCTGGTTTGGAGCTTCAAACCCAAATTTCCCAAGGAAGTTGCTGCTTTCTTCCTCTTCAAATCTATCAAATTTTCTCCTTCCAATTGTGATCGTCTCTCCCTACACGAAGAAACACACCAGCGTTACCATTAAACCTTTCAGTTTAAAGTTTATTTATTGAATACTCCAAAACCCTTACCCACTCAGCCACATCCATGTGTCGGATCTCTGTGTGCACGAATCCGCAGTGTATACACTTCATACCAATCTCAAGATCAAGACACAGTTCGTGATTCCCTATTTTACATTGTGCTGCTGGACTATCATCAGTTGATAATCCTTTCTCTATCTGCAAATATTTCAAGTTAGATTTAGTATGTTCCTAACAAAAGGAGATGAAGATACTGTTGTGAAGAAAACAAGAAATTACTGTTGAAAGAAGCTCGTTGTCGATGTCGTTTGATCTGCTGTTGACAAATGCTAGTTCTTCCCACAGCCTATCTTCCTCTCTCTCCAACTCAGATTTCTCAGGTGGTGATTGAGGCTCCTCCACGCCAAATCTCAGTTCTAATGGAGCTGGCCTAATGATTAGAAGTCCATCATCATCATATGTTCTTTGATCTTCCTTTCCTTGTTCTTCAGATGGGTCTTCAGGTGAAGATTCTAGTTTGTCTTCTTCTTCCTCTACTTCGCCTAATTGACCTTTCTCCCATACAGAATTCACAAGAAGCCTGAAAAGATCAACTTCTTTATGGTTTTCATTTATCATTCTCCACTCTGCGTTGTTATCAGTCTTGATCTCTTTGTCTTTTAGAGCTGGCTCAGACTCATATCCAGATTTATCCGCAGAGCTGATAGAAGAATCAGACTCATCATCAATTGGTTCATTAGCCAAAACAGGCCTATCTAATCCCTCGGCAACTGCCGGTATCATCGACCTCAAGCGATTGTTGGTTCGGACCTCTTTTGCTTTCTCTAAATTCTGGATTCTGAGTCTTGACGGTTTTTTCGGTGCTGGTGCCTCTTCTGCTTTCTCCATATTGACAATTACATGTCTAGATGTGGATGGCTTTTCAGGTGCTTGTAACTCTCTGTCTTTCTCTAAATTTAAACGTTCAGGACGAAATGTGGATGGCTTCTCAGATGTTTTTACTTTTTTTCCTATCTCTGGATTCTCCGCCTCAGGTGTTCTCCCAGAGTTAATGGAAGTAGAAGCAACGTTGTTCACCTCCTCAATTTCATCTCCTAATGGTTGTAGTCTAACGCAAGAGCTCCGAGAATTGGGGATTCCTGTGTTCCCTTTGCCGCAGTGAGTACACGTGAACACCACAGTGGCTTGCTGCTTTGCTACTCTTTCGACTTCGCCTTCTCCACTGTTTAGTTTCTTAATCTTCTTGTCCTCCTTTCTAGGTTTGGTTAAGCAAGAACCAGACCTCTTATACCTTCCTGAAGTGGCCGTTCTCAGATCATCATCATCTGTATCACCAATCACCTCCTTTACGTTATAGTCCTCGTCACTTGAGGATAAAGATGAAGACGAAGACAACAATGATGATGAAGATGGATCCCCAGAAGACAGAGAGTTCACAGTTATATCATCTTTGGCATTATTTTCTTCACTATCTTGGTTTTCTACTTCCTCTTCCTCGGTTTCACTGGTGTCATCTTCGCCATCACTGCTAGATTCTACGATTCTGCCACCATCCTTGAAAAGCTTCTTCTTGGCTGAGGCTCTGACTTCAATATCAGACTCAGAATCTGAAAGGATCTCTATTTCACCAGGAACTGAATTTTCAGCATATAAACCTTTAATCTCAAACGAGCACTTGTCCTTCACACTTGTTTTTAGTTCGCACACATCTCTTAATGCAGAGGAACTCGGAACTGATTTTTCAGCATCCAAACCTCTAATCTTAGGGGAACACATGTCCTTCACAAATGTGTTCTGTTCAGACACATCTTTTAACTCAGAAGAGCCTGGAACATCCAAATCTCTGTTCTGTTCAGTCACATCTTTTAACCTAGAAGAGCCTGGAGCATCCAAATTTCTGTTTTGTTCAGACACATCTTTCAAGCCAGAAAAGCCCGGAGCATCCACATCTCTGTTATGTTCAGACACATCTTTCAACCCAGAAGAGTCCAGAGCATCCAAATTTCTGTTCTGTTCAGACACATCTTTCAACCCAGAAGATCCCGGAGCATCCAAAATTCTGTTCTGTTCAGACACATCTTTCAAGCCAGAAGAGCCCGGAGCATCCAAATCTCTGTTATGTTCAGACACATCTTTCATCCCAGAAGAGTCCAGAGCATCCAAATCTCTGTTCTGTTCAGACACATCTTTCAACCCAGAAGAGCCCGGAACATCCAAGTCTCTGTTCTGATCAGATACATCTTTCAACCCAGAAGAGCCCAAAACATCCAAATCACTAACCTTGAGAAAACCCTTTTCCACACATGTGTTCTGATCAGATACATCTTTCAACAAAGAAGAGCCCAAAACATCCAAATCACTAACCTTGAGAAAACCCTTTTCCACACATGTGTTCTGATCAGATACATCTTTCAACAAAGAAGAGCCCAAAACATCCAAATCACTAACCTTGAGAAAACCCTTTTCCACACATGTGTTCTGATCAGATACATCTTTCAACAAAGAAGAGCCCAAAACATCCAAATCACTAACCTTGAGAAAACCCTTTTCCACACATGTGTTCTGATCAGATACATCTTTCAACAAAGAAGAGCCCAAAACATCCAAATCACTAACCTTGAGAAAACCCTTTTCCACACATGTGTTCTGATCAGATACATCTTTCAACAAAGAAGAGCCCAAAACATCCAAATCACTAACCTTGAGAAAACTCTTTTCCACACATGTGTTCTGTTCAGACACATCTCTTAATCCAGAAGAACTTGAATCTGATTTCTTAACATTCAAATCCCTAATAACCCTAAAGAAACTCTCCTTCACAGGTATATCCTGTTCAGACCCAGACCTAATCGTTGAACCAGAGGGCTTGTCAAGTACCTGGGCAGGAAGAAGGTCATTCGGTGTGATGTCCTCAATGTCAGAATCAGAAGGAAGAAGGTCGTTCAGTGTGATGTCCTCAATGTCAGAATCAGGGTCTTTTTGTCTTCTCTGCCTTCTTCGTTTCTGTGGCACAATAGCTGCTGGCTCCATTTTCTTCCGCTTGTTAACCACATAAAGACGCTCCTTGCTCCGTGACTTGACTCTCTTTCCAATCCACTCCATCACAAACCAGAGCAGAATAAACCAAAGAGAAATCTGAAAAAGCGACACAAGTTAGAGAAAGAGAGCAAGACTCTAAAAATACCTAGAGCAAGACAGTAAAGAAAGAGCGAGAGACAGAGAATAAGAACCTCAAACAAGAAAAACTGAGTATTCCAGGAAAATGAGATCAAACAATGAGAAGATGAAGAGATATTTGACTGTATGAAAGACTTGAGAATTTAAGTTTTGCTTTCAGGTAGTTAAAGCGGACAGAAAGAGATGGGCGGAGAGAGAGATGGGCGGAGAGAGAAACGGGCGTAGAGAAAGCGTGATGCCAAAGTCAGAGCATGCTACTTCAGTGACTCATACAAAACTTTGACCAGAAATGCACTATTAGCTCTGCTTTTATTTTTTTAAATTTCATGAAATGACAAATCCCATTGTAATAAATGTCTTATTGCTTTTCTTCTTAAGCAAATCAAGTAGTTATGAAACTTGGTTATTTTACACCACTAACAAGTTCCAAGTTTGAAGGAATCAAAATAAAGAGCAACTTCATTTAAATCCTTACGTTTTATCCAATTACAGTAATGAACATATCACATCATCTGGAATTGTACAAATTCTTCTGCATCTTTTTCCTTCTTTGAGAGTTATACATCTGAAATAAGTAATCATCTTCATAGCCATAAACTTACTCAATTGATCATGTCACACAACCAGGAGCTACAAAACTTCCGGAACCTTTCCATCTCCAATACAAGGAACATCTTAAATCACTCTGTTCTTCGACGAATCGAACTATACCCACTCCACTCCGCCAATATTCAATACAAAGCGAAACCTGTTACACACAGAACATGGAAAATTCAGATGGCTGAGTGAAGTGAATAAACCCTAAGGAAATAATACAAAACACTATCTCCGATTCACCTGAAGCATTGTAGTCTCAGACTCTCGCCGAATTACAACCCACAAGTACTCGACTCGATTCTCCTAGGGTTCGTCTTCCATGGAATCCTCAATTTTGACCGACATGAGAGAAACAGTAGGCAACACACCTAATCTCTTCAAAACTTCCATCAAGCTTAAATCAATCATCAACAGAACTCTGATCATTTGTTCTTCATGCTTCATCAACAAAGCCATATCCTGGTACGCCGATCTCCGTCGACAATTTTCAAAATCTCTCCGGCGATTTAATTCAACCACCGCTTTACTTTCGACTGACATCTTGTTTTTTATTTTATTTATTTATTAAAAATATATCAACGATTCCGTATTTTCTAATTAGATGACGTGGCAACGTTTTATTGGTGCTAACGATTGCATAACCTCTAATTAATGTTAGACTAATCCCGATTTCAACTAATCTCTAAGATTACTATATATTTTATTTTATTTATTAAAAATATCTCAACGGTTCCGTATTTTCTAATTAACTGACGTGGCAACTTTTTATTGGCGCTAACGATTGCACGACCGCTTCGGTAATAATCCCTAATTAATGTTAGACTAATCTCGATTTCAATTAATCTCTAAGATTACTTAGAAATAAAATTAAGAGAATTACTTTTTTCTCACTTGGTTTTAGTTCGTGAAACTGAATCTGGTGTGATAATAAAAATAAGTACTGAAATTGCAAATTTGGAATCCGGCGAGGAAAATGGGGTTTATAGTCGGTCTTATAGTCGGACTTGTCATCGGAATTGGCATCATCATCGGCTTTGTCAAATTGGAAAATTCTCGATCCAAGCTTCGTTCTGAACTTGTAAGACCCCACTACCTTTTTTGATTGACGATTTGCTTTTCCCAGATTTGTCAGCTTCTTTTATCGGGATTTTGTTTCTTTTTATCAGGCGAATACAGTGGCTGCTTTTGCGAGAATGACGGTGGAGGATTCAAGGAAGCTTTTGCCTCCTGAGTTTTATCCTTCCTGGGTTGTTTTCTCTGAGCGTCAGAAGTTGAGTTATAAGCTTCCTTTTTTTTTTTTGCATCTGCTTACATTTTTGTATATTATTAGACACAAAAGTAGTAGAATGTTTGGTTATACTTGGTACTGATTCTGTTGTTTTGGCTTTTTCTTTACTTTCAGTTGACTTGGCTTAACCATCACTTGACAAAGATCTGGCCTTATGTTAATGAGGTATTGTAAGACACAAAAAGTAGTAGAATTCGATTTTTTTTTGGGGTCAAATTCTTATTGTTTGTAACTAAGGGTTTTGACTCTTACTTTTGTTTTGTTGGTGTTTAGGCAGCCTCTGAGCTTATAAAGGCATCCGTGGAGCCTGTTCTCGAGCAATATAGACCGGCCGTTATAGCCTCCTTAAAATTTTCTAAGCTTACTCTCGGTACCGTGGCACCTCAATTTACAGGTTAGTTTTGTTCGTTTCAGCTTCGAAATTTCACTGTGTTGTGAGGTACCAGATTTTTGCAATTGAATCATATTGAATCACTAGTGAACTTTTTTGCGTTTAGTTGAGTCCATATAGCCCTTGAGCTTGAGCTTGAAGTGGTAGTCAAGATTGTTTTTACTTTTACGCATTTCCACCTTTTAACCTCTGTGTTAGTGTGATAGTCATTGTATTCATGTCGAAGGGGAAATATGCAAGTGAATAATAGTATGAGAAATGGTTTAACATATGACTGGAATAGTAACAGTCAATGGCAGTGTATCCTTCTTTACATCTCTGTGGATTGTGTTTTTAAAGTTTGTAGTCATGATCTCATTCAAACACTGTGGTGTTGCTTTAGAATATATGAATCTGCTCGTGCTTATTGGTGTTCTTTAGGTGTTTCCATTATCGACGGTGATAAAGATGGGATGACCATGGAACTTGATATGCAATGGGATGGGAATCCAAATATAGTAATTGGCATTAAGACCTTGGTTGGTGTATCTCTTCCAATTCAGGTACAAGATATGTGCTTTGTTGCCTCCCCTCAATTGCTTATATTTATAGATTATGAGATTGATGCTTGAGATCTGATTTGGCAGTATTTGCTCCTGAAAATGCCTTTTCACGTCTGACTATAGGCTGAGCCCAAGTTCCAGATCTAGTAGACATTTGGTGTGTGTTTAAGAGTTTGGGGATACAATTGATACCATATTGATATGCTAATGATAAACCAAAGGCAGAAATGGCTAGTGATGATTTAGTTCTTGTGACAGTATAGATCTTGGATATATACTTTATTTTATCTGTTAGTTTGTCTATCTTGCAGAACCTGTGATGAACAAAAACTTACATTAATTTGATCAACGATGAGCTGACTGCAACTGATTTCTTATTCTCTGTTTTCTAGGTGAAGAATATTGGATTTACTGGTGTTTTCAGGCTGATTTTTAGGCCACTAGTTGATGAGTTTCCTTGCTTTGGAGCTGTCAGTGTTTCTCTTAGAGAAAAGGTTGGTGCCCCCTGAAGCTTTGAAGCTATGGGTGTAATAAGAGAGTTCATAATGTTGTTTAGTGTTACTTTTGCTTGATATAGTCACATTATTGTGCGTGCATACCTGAGCACACATATGTGTGTGTGTGTGACTGGTTTGATAAAGAAAGCTGTGGAGCCACAAAATCTTCAACCGCCAATTATCAGTTTTGTCTATAATTTAGCTTAAAGAATCCAATTCTGTGTTGCAGAAAAAATTGGACTTCACCCTTAAGGTTGTTGGAGGTGACATATCAGCAATTCCTGGAATTTCTGAAGCTATTGAGGTTTGACCTACTATTTTAGTTCCTGGTGTCAACCACTTTTCTTATATCATAGTGGCATTCATTTGTTATTCAGTTGAACATATTCACCTAGTGTCACGATGGTCGTTTTCTTTTATTTTATTCACTAGAAAATATCTTCTGCAGTATATCTAGAAACTAATATGTCTCAATATTGACTGTCACTGCTAAATTTCTTTTCTTGATGCCAAATCCTAATGCCATTCTGGACTTTTGAGAGAAAGGAACTATCAAGTTGGTTTCACGTCTTAATTTAACTATGATGTACAGATAGTTGAAAATCAAGAGGGTGTTCTGCCTAGTTTGCATTTTCCTATTAAGCATCATTTTTTGTTACAATGATAGTTGGAACCATTGTGTTTGTCTTATGAAGAACCAGACGAGTTTGTTGTTTCAATTGAGTGTTTTATAGAAATAACAGCTTAAGTTCTTATTAACACTTGAAACCTTGTTCAGACGTAAATCTTAGTCTAGGTTCCTCGTTTTCTTTTCTTTTACCTTCTAATTTGCTTATTTAGCTCTCCACATGATGCTAGTGATGCAATGCTGTAAACTTTTAGATGCTCCTTTATGCTCTGTCCATATGACACTTACGAGTAAGTTGATATGTAACAGGAAACTATACGGGATGCTGTGGAAGATTCTATCACATGGCCTGTTCGGAAGGTCATCCCAATTTTGCCTGGTGATTATAGGTACACTTCAGATCAGATAAAAGAAGTTAAACTGTTGACGTAATGTTTATGGATTTTATGGAAAGTTTAGCCCTTGTTTCAGTGGAAGACATGCTCAACTTTTTTTTCCCTTTTTGACTGGCTGACTGACTATTGTGTTATAGCACTATCGAAATGTCTGTGCAAAATGAAGGTGCTTGTCTTTCTGGTTTTAGGTCACTATAGCTTTTTTCTGTTTCTGTTTCCAGTGATCTGGAGCTGAAGCCTGTTGGAATGTTGGAGGTAAAGCTTGTGCAAGCGAAGAACTTGACCAACAAAGATCTTGTTGGAAAATCGGACCCTTTTGCTAAAATTTTTATACGCCCTCTGCGAGAAAAGACTAAAAGAAGCAAGACAATTGTAAGTAGTCCATATCTATTTTCTTTCTGTACTGGACCTGCCAGAATGATCTGATCTATATCTATTCTTATCAGAACAATGATCTGAATCCCATCTGGAATGAGCATTTTGAGTTTGTTGTCGAAGACGCGTCAACTCAACATTTAGTGGTCAGAATATTTGATGACGAGGGTGTACAGGCATCTGAGCTTCTTGGTTGTGCCCAAATCCGGCTTTGTGAACTTGAACCTGGTAAAGTGAAAGACGTCTGGTTGAAGCTAGTTAAAGATCTAGAAATCCAGAGAGACAACAAGAACCGAGGAGAGGTTAGATTAGCTACAAATATCCACAGATTACAACGTCACTACCTATTCATCTTGTGATTATGTATCTTTAGATGGCTAATGAATACACTTTATTGTTGATTCTCTGAAATTTAGGTTCACCTTGAGTTACTATACGTCCCGTTCGGTTCAGGAAACGGCATCGTAAATCCTTTTGTCAATTCGTCAATGACTTCCTTAGAGAGGGTGCTCAAGAGTGATACGACAGATGAAGAAAATGCAATGAATCGTAAAAGAAAAGATATCATTGTAAGAGGGGTACTCTCTGTGACAGTGATATCTGCAGAAGAGATACCAATACAAGACCTGATGGGGAAAGCTGATCCATATGTTGTCCTCTCGATGAAGAAATCAGGTGCCAAGAGCAAAACTCGGGTAAGATCTCTCATTGGCAGCCTCGGAGAGTTATCCAAGTTATCAATGTTTCATCCTCTTCATATCTAACTGATTGTTTATTTTGCTTCACCAGGTAGTCAATGACAGCTTGAACCCTGTTTGGAACCAGACTTTTGATTTTGTAGTTGAAGATGGGTTACACGATATGCTAATCCTTGAAGTCTGGGACCACGACACCTTTGGAAAGGTAAACCAAATTTAGCAAACAGTATTGTTACTTAACGATCTTTAATACCACTGCATAGCATCAAAGGATGATATTTCTCGCTTGAATTGTGACTCTACTTTGTGTGCAGGACTACATTGGGAGATGCATCTTGACGTTAACAAGGGTAATAATGGAAGAGGAATACAAAGACTGGTTTCCTTTAGACGAATCGAAAACGGGAAAGCTTCAGTTGCATCTCAAATGGATGGCTCAATCAATTTATCGTGATTCTTAAGCTTGAGTTGTAAGATTCTCAACTTCGAATGTATATGTTGTCTAGTATCCTCGAACGGATTTGTTGTGTCAAAGAGAGTCGAGTCTGGATGTAGCCTAGAAGAAAGCTATGGGTTCTAATATGAGTTATTCCTCGTTTTTTGAAACCCCAAGAGGACCTAGACAAGACTTGCTTTCTACGGAAAGCTTCTCCAACGCAGATGTCGTAAGGGGGTTTGTTTTGCGTGCATCATAATTCTTAAACAATTTTCGATATTTTACAATAAGCTCGCATGTACACGTATTACCATATTTGTCTACACTAGAGTTATTTCACAATCATATGAATCTCTCGACACATATGAATTACATGTTGACTACTAGTTCTTGTATACCATCCGCAATCGAAGCCAAATAAGCCACGCACACTCGGTGAGACCTTCTATGTTTGACATGTGTCCAAGTCCATGCAGTTTCCACTTTTTAATTTCTTTATCAAGACCAGACCTAAACAACTACCGTCTGCTTCACTTGCCTGTAGTAATAATCAGACAGAATTTAAAAGAGAGAGAAAAAGAAGAATATCAATTGAATCTTGTAATGGAGAAAGCAGTTCATTTATCAACGAAAGATGGACCAAAGGTTCCAGGAGAGCCAACTAAGACCGGAACCTCCATGGTTGATACCGCAGCTGCAGCCGTACAAAGCTTCGCTCCGATCAACCAAATTCACCAACATCTCTGCGCGTATGCTTCTACATCTCTGCAGATTAATAAAACAGTTCTTCACACGAACGCTTTTTTCTTTAATTATGTTCAAATCTGCTATATCAATCATCTTCGACACATTGTAACGCTAGAGCTGTGTACTACTTGCACGCAGATTGAAACTGACCTATTAGGAATGAGTTTTTGAGATCGGTTAAAGGTCATTTTGGTGTTGAATATCTATCAATCGCTTTTGCGTTTGTTGTAGGTTTCACTTTTATGCATATGATATGACCCGACAAGTGGAAGCACACCATTTCTGCGGTCACATCAACGAGGACATGCGTCAGTGTCTGATCTACGATGGTCCTGATGCCAACGCTCGTCTGATCGGTTTGGAGTACATTGTGACTGAGAAGCTGTTTATGACATTGCCTGATGATGAGAAGAAGCTTTGGCATACTCATGAGTGGGAAGTCAAAGGAGGGTTCTTGTTCATGCCTGGTGTTCCTGAAATGATTCAACGTCAAGATCTCGAAAAAGTTGCTAAGACTTATGGAAAAGTTTACCATTTCTGGCAAGTCGATTTAGGACATGAGCTTCCCATTGGCTTGCCAAATATCATGATGGCTGTTACTCGAGACGGTCAACTTTATCCTGAAATGATCAAAGGTAAATAGGTCTTATATTTCTCTGAACCAACTAGAAGTGATGTTAACTTAAGAAAAATGTGATTGCAGAGACAGAACAGAGGTTTGGGGTATCGATAGATAAGGAGAGAGAGTCAAGGGCTTATATGAAGGGACCAGACCATGGAATCCATCCATTGGCAAATGGAGGAGGCAAAGGACTGAAGTTGGAGGTTCGAGAGGTTGACATCAAGCCGGTCGAGTCAGTTCCAAGAGTTTTCGTTTAAGTTAAGTTTAAATACATAGCCTTAACAGAAGATCAAATAAATAAAGAAGCGATCCAGGTCTGCTTTTGTTATGTGTATAAGTTGTAAAAGGTACTTGAAATACTAGTCAATGGTTTTTGTCATAAAATGTGTATACCTACACAATCTGAATCTAGATAAAATTAACAGAAACATGCAATTAATTATCATATTATAAGGAAAGGGATTAATTAATTTAGAAGATTATCGTCGAGTACAATCTTCAAAAAGGAGAAAAGATGAGAATACTATGACCAAAATGAAACTACAAAATTTGTTGAATTACTATGATAAGACAAAAACTTCAGTTCAAAGAAAAACAAAAGGGAAGTCTTGTCATGTTGTGTATGGAAAACTAAGACCGAGGCATTCTGTAGCGGGATCTTTATTTGCATTTAGTCTCAGACTCCTCTCATCTGTAATTGCGGAAACTCAGAATAATGAAACATTACGAAAGCAAATCTACAATGGAGTGGAGTGAAAGAGAGACAGAAAGACCTCGTGTCCTCAAGACTGAACAGCCAATTTCTGCAGATGTTGGAAAAAGACTTGAAGACTAACATCATCCGTGAAGATTATATCAGAACCTGCATTCATCTCGCTTGCATTGTTGTATGTTGCTGATGGATTCAGCTTCGCTAACAAAAACCTCGCCTGTCCACAATTGCCAACCGTATCACTCAAAGTCAACAAAGGCTAGCAACTCCAGTATACCTTGAAACAACTAAGTTTCAACTTCCTATTCAGAGATGATGGAGTTAAAACACTAACCTGAGATCCATGTTGATCGCATACAACTAATCTGGGTACAGGGAAACGATCACGGATGATCATCTGAGCATCTTCTTGAGGGGCTTCCAAAAGTTGTGCAAATGCCTTAACAAACAAGAGATCAAATAATACATGTAAGGTTGATTGTTAAGATACCAGTGGTCCATTGCAACTTGCATAATTATTACCTGATGTTCGGGCTGATTTTGATAGCCCATGTTGCGCCACTGTGCAATGGTCATTCCATGGAAAATTACAACACTAATGTAAGAATCCAACAGGAGGATACGGTCTGCAGCGATGGAAGCAACATCCAACAATGCAGGTTGAGGTAGTGAGCTAAAAGAATATGTTGTTAGAGATGGTTGAATCATAACAGCTGCGTTTGAAATATTTTCCCGGTTCAATAGCATGCGGCTGTAGGCAGTTTCATCTGGACTATTGTTGAACACCTGCCAATAACACCATAAGAACGTTTAAAGATGGGCAGACCAGTTACGAGTCTGAGAGATAAATTTACTACAGCTTCACATAAGTCAAATTTACCTGCACAAACTGTGAACGTCGAAGATTAAATGTAAACTGAGGGAATAGTGAAAAGTTTGGATTTAGTGTAAATGAAGCAGGATCATCCTTCCGGTAATCACCAAATTTAGAACAAAGACGAATAAGGTTCCGGTCCAGCCATCGTGTAGCATCAAACCCCTCCTGAGAAGAACATAATTGACGGTGATTAATAAGTTTGATAACCAAAGACAAAGTCTGGGCTAAACAGTGATGAAGAGAGTTCTCAGTAAATCCACAACTAAATGTTTCAAATTCCAACATACAAACCACCTTATTCGTTTGTTCCAAGACGACCTTATTATAACTAACCAATAATTGGGATTCAAGTATTTAAGTTTGAAAGTGCCTGAATATGATATACCTCTGTTTCCATTTTCAAAGAAGCTAATCTGGCGACAACTACAGCAGCAGTTTCTTGATCAAAACCTTGCACCAATTCCTGCAGACAAATCTCACCTCATTAGCATCCATGTGGACCATGTCCACATATAAATAAGAATATACTGTACGTAAATTAAAAGGCCAAAAGAAAATTCACAGAAAATATGTACTAACCTCTGTGCTAAGAGCAGTATCTACCCACTGTCTGCTGACAGTAGTAACTCGCTGCAATGTTTTACCTTCTGGATTTTGGTAGCTGCAATTATAAATTTAAGATCAAACTTCTATTATTTGGATGAACATACACAAACCTAGAATTGAAGGACGAGGATACCTTGTCATAAACTGTAGATATAGCTGGTTATTTACACCTCCAGGAGCACTTGATTGATCACTAGAAGAAAGATCAAAGAAGACTGTCAAACAAGTACTTTTGTCGAGCCCACACATCTTCCATGATGTAGTATTCCCCTCCCCAATAACTGTATCAGCGACACTAGTTCCTTTCTGCAATTGTACCCAAAAATAAGCATAACCGTTAAGCTATCTACCATAATTTAAAGACAAAAATATAAGTTCTGAGTATAGTAGCTTCAACCTTTTGCAATGATGCGCAAGGTCCAATGATCCCTTGGATTTTTATGTCCTTTGAACAGAAGATATCAAGTGAACCACTGAAATAGTCGTTTGAATACAAGTAAGAATACCAGTAACTAAAGATGTCTTAGATGCAACAGAAACGGCAATTATAGCATTTAGAAAAATTTCAATTAGCATGCATGGTCAAATGAAATAGCAAGAAAAACATCAGCCCATAGCAACAACTCACTTGAAACAAAGGCCCAGAGACTGTTCGCCATCTTCGAATACTCGCTTAAAGGAATCTTTGAATACAGAATGGCCGAAACTTTCTGATAAAACAACAAGTCCTCCAGTTCTTTCAACTGCAGCTTTCATTTCAGCAACACCAACCTAACATGTAAACACACAGAACATATAATCATGACCCAGCACCGTACTTTAGATTTTGGCAGAATCAAATGTCTTTGAGTAGGTGCGCAGTGATTTGCAATTGAGAGGAAAAGTTTTACACGAGATTCTTTCCATACCTGATCAAGTGCAGATGCAAAAAGGTCCAATACATGTCCTTGGTTAACCAATTGGTTTGCAAGACCATCATAAAATTTCTCTGCTTTCTTATAGAACGGAGCTGCATCTTTATCAAGATCTTTATGTGAACGCAGAGGTTCTGACAAATCCTTTGATACAATCTGCAGATACCAGAGGTTGTAGTAACTCAATGGATAAATTTTGTATTAAAAACCAAATATCTAACAAGGAAAGTTTCGAGAGTGCTTTTCTCCTAAACACTTCGATGACTACTATACTTAAAGATGGAAGGTAATAAAATGCAATGCTTACACACTGCTCAGCACAAAATGAAGAAAAATCCATCATAGTTCAATATTGCAGCCTATCAGACTTGTGATGCAAAATACAAAGCAACATAGCTAGTTGCATCCTATTTATGCTACATGATGTTCAATCAGCTCCAACAGCAGAAAATAGCATATATATATATATATATATATATATATATATTTCCATCTTCTCCTAACTATCATGGCCAACTGTCACCATTACCATTACAACAGCTTCATAGAAGAAATCAGATATCGAACAATGCCATATTTATAAAGCCAAAGTTTCTCCCCATTTCCTTAAGCAACAGTCACAGAAACTCTAGAAAGAAGGGCAGTAAACAAATGAAGTTACCGTGCCTGGCCCTTCAGTACATGGTCCTCCAATTAAAGCAACGATTCTAGCCCCAGTTCCAGGAAAGCAAGCTCCAAGCAGTCCCGTGGCCACACTCAAAGCCACTCCTGTGCATCGTGACTGACGACGTCCAGGCTGGACAACCCATTGATCCGTCTGCAGCTCATCCAACAGCTACACTCCAAAACAAAAACAAAAGATTTATCATCACCAGCTTTAATAAAACTACACAATAACATTTTCCATGAGAAGAAGAAAGAGCATAAACTTCATCAAAACTCCTACCGAATCAATCGTGAATTCACACTCGGAGGCTGGCAATAAGAATCTATTAACACCAGAATTGCCGGAATTATCCCTCCCCATTGGAAATCCACCAACTGGAGTTCGTCTCCCAGATGCACCAAGCCCTAACTGCTCCAAAATTTGATCCTTAGAGATCTCCTTATCTCCCCTAAAGACATAAACTTTGGTCAAATCAGAAAACCCTAACTCATGAACATGCGCCTGCGTCCCAAACGAGACAAACCCAACCAATGCATTCTCCGGAAGCAATCCGATCGCCTGTTTAAGCGCAGATTTCGCATACCCAAACTCCTCCTCAATCATACACGTGTCCAAAACAAAAACAAACACCGACGGCGATGGCTGGCCGGAAACACCACCACTCTGATCAACATTCCCAACACCAGTGGGCTGAGAAGGGCTGGGAATAGTGTATTCAACGGTAGTGTACTGCGGATAAAGCTCACAAGGGAGATTAGTCTCGGAGATAACATGATAATGAGGAGGAAAGTGATTTCTCTGATAACAAATTGGGCAGATCCAGATCTTAGCGGCGAAATCAACACGAGCAAAAGGGTTAAGAGCGGCGGTACACGTGCGACAACGAAGAGGAGCATAAGGAACAGATTGGATATCACGATGATAACGGATCGGAGAGATACAAGCAGCGACTGGGATTACACACTTGCTTGCTTCAACTTTGGTTCGAGGCCAAACGTTCCATGTCATACGAACTCCATCAATTCCTTCTGGATCCATACTCGCCATCTCTGACATGGTTTTAATTGATTACAGATCGAAGAAGGATTCACCGAAAAATCGTTCCTTTTGCTTCTGGATGTCTCTGATCTACAGTTTCTGTGTGAATTGAGGCAACCCCAGAAAAATGTTAATTACTTGTGAATGGTTTCAGGGTTTTTTTTGAACGTGGTTCATCATCAAGTTATTATGTTAACATTGACCAAATCTTCATTTTCCTCTTTTTCCTTTTTCACCTTGTTATAAATTCTTAATTATGATATATATTGAAGTTTAAATTAAAATTTTTTAAACATACAACATATTTGGATTAACATTGTTAATGACGACAAATGAAGCTTTACAGAATAAAACAACGAATTGTACTAAGAGTTTTACTATCTTACACAATTGTTATTAACTCTTCAATTTCAATTGATTTCTTTTAACCGAAATTACCGGAATTTCTAGTAACTAGGTGAAATCGGTTAAGTGATGATTGTCCAATTTATCGGTTTAAGTCATGAATAAAAATTAGGGAAAGTGTTTTTGTCAAGCGTTTGAGTGTCAACTCTGTTGTCTTCTAGTTGATCCATATAGTTTTGTTAGGGTATGGTTATTCTTTTACAATTAGAAAAATTATGAATAAAAGCTTTGTTGTTAATTAGGATTGGTTTTTGGCAACACAAAACATACATGATTAACTTATAACATGAATCCGAGAAAGATATATTGATTGTTCTTGATACATTTGCTTTGCTTAAGCTCCTCTCTGTTTCACACAACCTCCAAACAAAGTCTTTACAAAAGCTTCAATGTTTTTGTCCGAAGAACCTCCTTCTCCTCCCGCTTCAACCGCTAAACGCTTCCAATTCTCTGCGTTTGCCCTCAGCTCCTCAGCTTTCTCATCCATCACTGCTTCCAAACACCGCCTTATCTCTCCTCTCTCCACTAAACCTTCCTCGTTCTCTCTTACCCTCACACCAGTCTTCCATTGTTCTTCTAAAAGCTTCGAATTCGTTGGCTGATCCGACCACATTGGAAACGCCACAACTGGAACGCCTAATACCAAACTCTCAAGCGTCGAACTCCATCCACAATGAGTCACAAAACAACCAACAGCCTTGTGTCTTAAAACCTCTATCTGCGAACACCATGACACGATCCTCCCAACTTCTTCAAGCTCATGTCTGAAATCAGCTATCTTCTCAATCTCTGTCTCATCTTCTCCTTCTATTTTCGCTTCTCTGTTTGGTTTATCAGTTATAACCCACAAGAATGGTTTTCTTCCTTCTATAAGTGCTCTGGATAGTTCCTCTATTTGTTTCTTCGATAGCTCAACCATTGTTCCAAAAGACACGTAAATAACAGAGGACTCTGTTTTTGAGTCTAACCAAAGTGTATGATCTCTTGAAAAATCAGTAACTGATTCGCTTCCTGTGAATATCTCTTCAGGAAGTAAAGGACCAACTGCCACCATTTCTATACCTGGAATAGCTTTTAAGGCTTCTGGCTCCAGAGAATCGAACGTGTTGACAAGAATTTTAGGGTTGGATTCTTCTGCAAGAAACTCCATGAGTTCCTGATATACTGTTTGTGCGACTTTGTTCGTGTTGGAAGGTGAGATAAAAGAAGGAAGATCGCGGATTTCGAGAGAATTAAGATTTAGAAACTCGAAATCGGAGTTGTTTTCGATAGAGTGATTGTAATAAACGTCGAAAACGAAAGCTGGTTGTATCCAAAGAAGAACAGAAGGAATGTGAAATCTACTCGCTACTTTTGGAAAACATTTAGGAAGATTCGTGTAGATCAAGCAAGTCACAGGAGAGTCTCCATTTAGGTTAGCTTCAATAAACTCTGAGAGAAACTTTTCACCGTTACGTTTGAGGTTCAACAACCGCTTTTTGACGTCGTTTTTGTTGGAGATGACTCCATCGTTGAATCCATCAGAGAAAGTAAGGAAAGAGAGATTTTTGAAGTTGTTGTGGTTTGGGATCATAGAGCAATTGATGGCAGAGAGGCACGTAACGAAAGTGACAAATGCTCCGGTGGTTCTTATAAGCCGACGAGCAAAACGGAGAGATGGGTTCACGTGACCTTTCGCCGGAAAAGTTACAAGTAGAAAATGTGGTTGTGCCATATGTTTTGCCTCCATTGAAGTGACTTAAGTTTAAGATAAGAATGATCTGTGTTGTTTTGAGCTAGCAGGTATATATACATATACGAAGAGATGGGCAATTGGGATTTTGATATTGAGTTATGTGACAATGATATGAAACCAAACATGACATACGACTGTGTATTGTGTAACGTTTTGGTTATGATCCACGACGTACGGTGAAAGTCAATGTAACAAATTCCTTAAAAGTCAATGTAATGCATTTAATTAAAGGTAAATGTAACAAATTCCATAGAAGTCAATATATACTATGACGGGTACTAAAGAAAAACAATTTAAAACGTAAGTACGGCTCACACTTGTGATATAAAAGATACCCAAAGCTGTATGGTCGGTCAATCATTATATAAGTCAATAAATACCTATTAAAATTTGATTCGATTTTAGTTCGATTTAACTGAATTAAACCCTAAAATGAATTGGTTCAGTTTCAAATGATTACTTATAATCCAAAGTACTAAATCGAGAAAAAAGAATGTGATTACTTATTTTTCGTCAAAACAATTAGATCGATAACGTCCGATCCATAGTCTAGCTCAACCCTTAAAATTCCTATTTAATCTACCAATTACATAGAGGAGAAAAATCAAACCCTAGATACCATAGTCATTAGCTGGATCATCCTAACCACCACCAGATTGAGAAGAATTCGGCAAGTGATTACTTATAAATTACAAAATATTTTTAGCACAAATTAATTTTGCCTTTTATTTGATTATGTTTGGTTTTTTGTTAAGAGTAAACTAAACCGAGAATCAAAATTATATGTTTGGTTTTTTGTTAAGAGCAAACTAAACCAAGAATCAAAATTACCTGCATAGTAGAACCGAACGGTTATTTCTTACGAACCGAATACATGTATTTGGTTAGGTCTTTTCGATTCCTATTTTTATGCCAGGACTAGCTTCTATAAAAAGCGATATCAATTGAAAGGATTGGTTAATGACTATGCTCTGCTTGTCTGTTTTTGAGTCTGAAATGCATTTTCTTGCTAGAGAAGGACATACGAAACTTTATATTTGTCAAGGCAGAGTCTGGAAGATTTTTGATATAATTATATTTTTTTAATTGAACAAGCTTAAATAATGATCAACTACAAATTACAGTTGTATTACTTGATTGATAAAGGAAGTCTTAGCATAAAATACAAATATTTGACCACTAGACAGACACCAATTCTTTGTCTTTTACTTTAACCTCTTCTGGTTTTGAACAACAGAGTTTCCACAAAAGACTCCATGTTCTTATACGAAGACCCTCCTTCTACACCCGCTTCAGACGCTAAACGCTTCCATTTCTCTGCGTTTTCCCTTAGCTCTTCAGCTTTCTCATCCATCACTGCTTCCAAACACCTCCTTATCTCAGCTTTCTCCACCAAACCTTCCTCATTCTCTCTCACTCTCACACCAGTCTTCCATTGTTCTTCCAGGAGCTTAGCATTTGTTGGCTGATCTGACCATCTCGGAAATGCCACAACTGGAACTCCCAGAACCAAACTCTCCAAAGTAGAGTTCCAACCACAAAGAGTCACAAAACACCCTACAGATTTATGTCTTAACATTTCTACTTGAAAACACCAAAATCGTATCATATACGCGTTGGTTCGTGTTGGAAGGTGCGAGGAAAGTAGGAAGATCTCGAATTTCCAGAGAAGGAAGATTCGGGAACTCGAAATCGAATTTGTTTCCGGTGAAGTGATTGTAATAGATGTTGAAAACCAAAGCAGATTGGATCCAGAGAAGAGCAGAGGGAAGTTGAAACCTATGCGCCACTTTTGGAGCCCAATTGTGAAGTATAGTGTAGATCAAGCAAGTCACTGGAGAGTCACCATTCTTATTAGCTTCAATGAACTCTGATAAAGCTTTATCGCCGTTAACCTTTTGATTCACCGACCGTTTTTGATGGTCTTCGGTTGTGGACATGCCTCCCTCATCAAAACCATCGGAGAAAGTAAGGAAAGATTGATTGTCAACGTCGTTGTGGCTTGAAATCATAGAACAATGGAAGACGGACAGACACGTGACGAAAGTGACACGTGCGCCGGTTATCTTGATGAGCCGACGAGCAAAACGGAGAGATGGGTTCACGTGACCTTGAGCCGGAAACGTTACAAGAAGAAAATGCGGTGGTGCCATAGCTTATGCCTTCATTGAAGAGACTTGAGTCTAAGAATGATCTGTTGTTGTTGTGAGCTAATCCAATTCCTCAAAAGTCAATATAAGAAATTCCATAAAAGTCAACATAAATTGTCACAGGGTATTAAAGAAAGACAACTTAAAACCCAAGTAAGGCACACACTTGTGATAAAAAAAAAAAAAAAAGACGAGAAGCTATATGGTCAATAAATTATATATGCAATGCGTTTAACTTGTTTTGTAACCTTATGGTCTGCTTTTGTCTGTTATTGAGTCTGGAAGACTTTATCTTTTTAGAAAACCGTCAAAACTTTCTATTTGAGTTTGGATTTTTATATATTTAAATGGTTTGATTGTATCACTTTTTCAGAGTGAATTTAATCAAATTGATAAACGAAGGCATAGCATAAACACAAATATTTGACCACTAGACAGACACCAATTCTTTGTCTTTTACTAGAACCTCCTCTGCTTTTTGAACTCCACAAATCTCCTCCACAAAAGCCTCCATGTTCTTATCCGAAGAACCTCCTTCTTCACCCGCTTCAAACGCTAAACGCTTCCATTTCTCTGCGTTCTCCTTCAGCTCTTTAGCTTTCTCCTCCATCACTGCTTCCAAACACCGCCTTATCTCTGCTTTCTCCACTAAACCTTCCTCATTCTCTCTCACTCTCACACCTGTCTTCCATTGTTCTTCCAAAAGCTTAGCATTCGTCGGCTGATCTGACCACCTAGGAAACGCCACAACTGGAACGCCGAGAACTAAACTCTCCAAAGTTGAGTTCCAACCACAATGAGTTACAAAACACCCTACAGATTTATGTCTTAAAACCTCTACTTGAGAACACCAAGATACAATCATCCCAACCTCTTCAAGCTCCTGTCTGAAATCAGCTATCTTCTCAATCTCTGTCTCATCTTCTCCTTCTGTTTTCGCTTCTCTGTTGGATTTATCAGTTATAACCCACAAAAACGGTCTTTTACCTTCTATAAGTGCTCTCGCTAGCTCCTCCATCTGTTTCTTTGGTAACTCAACCATTGTTCCAAAAGAAACATAAATAACAGAGGACTCTGTTTTCGAATCTAACCAAACTGTATGATTACTCCGTGCTTGAACTGATTTGGTACTGCCTGAGAAAACCTCCGGGGGAAGTAAAGGACCAATTGCAATCATTTCGATATCCGGGAAAACCGTTAACGCCTCTGGCTCGAGAGAATCAAACGTGTTGAGGAGAACTTTCGGTTTGGTTTCTTCTTTAAGTAACCCCATCATTTCTTCAAACGATTCGTATGCTCCTTGGTTCGTGTTGGAAGGTGTGAGGAAACTAGGAAGATCTCGAGTTTCCAGAGAAGGAAGATTCGGGAACTCGAAATCGGATTTGTTTCCACTGAAGTGATTGTAATAGATATCGAAAACCAAAGCGGGTTGAATCCAGAGAAGAGCAGAGGGAACTTGAAACCTACGCGCCACTTTTGGAGCCCAATTGAGAAGAATCGTGTAGATCAAGCAAGTAACTGGAGAGTCACCATTCTTATTAGCTTCAATGAACTCTGATAAAGCTTTATCACCGTTAACCTTAAGATTCACTGACCTTTTTTGATGGTCTTTATCAGTGGACATACCTCCTTCATCGAAACCGTCGGAGAAAGTAAGGAAAGAGAGATTCTCGACGTTATTTTGCTTTGGAATCCTAGTGGAGTGGAAGACGGAGAGACACGTGACGAAAGTGACACGAGCTCCGGTTATCTTTATGAGCCGACGAGCAAAACGGAGAGATGGATTCACGTGACCTTGAGCCGGAAACGTTACCAGAAGAAAATGTGGAGGCGCCATTAATTGTTTTGTTTCTGCTTCAATGAAGTGACTGGAATATCCAAACGAGAATCTGTGTCTGCTTGTGGATTTGTGTGGTCAGATTAAATATATATAAAGAATTATAGATGAGAAATTGGATTTGATTTTTTAAAGTTATTTTTGCACATGCATGCGTACTCAACAAACATACGCAAAATTGTACCAGATAACTTCTGACGTTTGTGGTGACGTTCAGTATATAAAGCTCCAAATTCGCGTTTGCTTTATTGCAAACTTGACGTTAACATATCAATGAACGTACAAACAAGTGAAATAGAATACAGAGTGCTTAAGTGACAGATTTTTTTAAGAACTGGGACCATTATTAACAATGATTGGTCATAATGTCGTGGAGGACAAGAAAACCATCCTATGTCGAAAAGTTCAGATGTAAACATATTTTAGAATCAAGTACCAAAGTTTCATTGTTATGATGACGAAATATACAGCTCACTTTTCATCTATAAGCAGCATAAAATGAATTAGAGTTACAGATAACTACACATGCAATTTACATATGTGTGTATATGTCACTCCTTGTTTTTAGAAGATCGGTCTTTTCTTTGACCACCAAGAATACGAGAGATTTGGAGACCTCTACTAAAAGCTTGGTTAAAGAGCATTCTTGTCTGGAACTCAGATACGAATGGAAACCAAGCCAAAAATGCAACTGGGGTGAACAGAAGCAGGCCCATAACAATCTCGTAGCCCCGAGCCAGCGTCCTAACCGATGACCATATCCCTAACCGTTGGATCACAGGCTTACAAGCTTGTGCAATCTGAAGTAGAGGAAAGAACGAAGTTTATGTCACTGAAACTAGACAAATCTGGTATCATCTCAAGAGACGAAAAGAGGAGGAGAAAGACTTACAAGAAGCATTCCCCATCCCGTTGGCATGAAAGCAAGCATGCAGGTGAATAGGTCTTTAACTGTTATCAGAGGAAGTGCGAGGAATGTTATTAAAACTGCCAAAAATGTAAGAAACACAAGACCCTTTATGATTCTGAATAGAAGCTGGAAAGTCGTGCTGAATCTTCGCCTTCCAACGCCCAAACCCTGCAATGGTTGTTACACAACACAATGATTATAATCCTGCCAGAAACTAAAACGAGAATGAGCATAGAGATTCATACCTTCACAATAA
This sequence comes from Lepidium africanum, assembly GCA_900406405.1. NCBI lineage: Eukaryota > Viridiplantae > Streptophyta > Magnoliopsida > Brassicales > Brassicaceae > Lepidium > Lepidium africanum. The sequence continues at coordinate 63,006 of OVAX01000505.1, forward strand.
GTAGAATGAATAAGATCACAAACCATGATGCTCCATAAACCTGAAAACACCAGTTATCAAGAGTCATTATCGTTTAGTAACCAAGGGATTCACCATTCTGAGGGAAGTACTTATCAGCTTAGCTTACCCAAACGCTTTGATTTTTCCCTTTAAAGGTACTGAGATGATACACAAGTCCGTACTGAAAGATGAAGAACCTCAATGCTAAAATAATCTCAAGGATGGTACCACGGATCCCCGAGTGTTTAAGATGTTCTATTTCTTTCTCCCACCAAGACTCCCAGCTTTTCTCAGGAGGGACACCGATTCCTCCTCGGTTATATATCCATTTGTTCCAGTCAGTCCAGTCATCAACAATCTTCTGCCACTCGAAACCAGACGGGTTGAATAAGAAAGGAGCAAAGAGCCACGTCACCACCATAAACCATATAGAAACAGTGATCAGAATATAAGTAACCACACCCCTGTATGATTGGCCAAATATCTGATACACGAGTAGGAGCATCATTAGCTCGATGCCCTTCACGAAGTGACTACGGGAATAGAACCTATAGTTCTCAGCAAATTTGGCATGGAACACCACAAACCCACGACCAGTTCCTCTGTATTCTGCGCCTCCATGAAACAATGTCCTTCCGTAGTAATGTGTTTTTGTTCCGAGTTGAAACGTGAAAAAGACTGAAGCAAGTTGTAACTGCATCAGCACAAAATCGATCAATGCATTGTGGAACCCCCTCTCAAGTCCAATCTCCATCATCATAGGCAAAGCCATCAAAAAACCAATCTGCACAAATGATTGAGAAGCAAGAGCTGCCTCAAGAGGTTTGTTGTTGCGAAAAGCTCGCTGGTTGCTCAATCCTTGTTCAAGCCCACTAAGTACTAGATATAGCCGGCCGTAAAGAAACACATACACCGTAAGCACGGTTAACTGTCAAAAACACAGATTATAGCTCCAGAAATCAGATAATAAACCCATCAAGTATATATGATTGGGAAATAAAAACGGATAACGTCAACCTACCATGGTACTAAAGTAGAAGCCAATTGTGGTGACATAACAAGACAGCATTCGGAAGAAATCAAATCGGTGTCCCAGTCTATACAAGTCTCGGCTTAAAGTTTGCTCGCCGTTTCCATTGGCAATTTTTGCCTCAAACATTGAGATCTGGTTGAGGCCCACATCTCTCCCTTTACCAACTTGAATATATTCATGATGTGTTACATTTCCTTCACGCAGAGTAGAATTAAAACCTGAAAGCAGTAGAAAGTGTGAGAAATTGAAAAATATATGAAGTTGATGATGTGTACCCACAGAGAAGAATAAGATCATGGAAGTGCCTGCAAATATGTCTTCACTAAGATTAATGACTTTAGAAGCTTTGCAGATACCACCTCTGGTAAGGTGAAATAGACGATCAAAAACATCTGGATGGCCGTAATGAAATCGTACTCTGGAGCAGCAAAAGAAAGAATGCATTAACTTTTACAATCACAAAATCCCGATTTCCACTCAGCCAATTTCAGAACAGTGAAGAAACTTACTTCAAGGGACTAGCTAGCACCCTTTGCCCAATCGTGACAAAGCTGTTCTCCTGATTTGACATAAACCATGCAAGAGAAGAAACACTTGCCACAAGAAACCACAAATATAGGATATCATAATCTGAACTGAAACTAAAATTTAGAAAACACAAAGAATATAACACTGTTAATACCTTCCAGTGAAAATATGTTCTCTAAGACCAAGAATCGTAGGATTTCTTACGCCTCCATGCTTGTCAAGAAACTCTTGCAGTAAGTTCCTCATTTTGAAAGCCTCCTCCATGTAGTTATCCTATATATGTCAGATCCTTAGAGGTTTAGAGTCTCCCATGATGATCATTCTTTTAATACGTCCTAAATAAAAGAGAATTCCGCAATGGACCTGGTTCATGTCTATTGTCTGCAACCCTTCACCACGTGTAAAAATGATAGCATGGTTCTGATTTTCCGGTTTTCCCTCTCCTAGTATAGCTGGTCCTGGAAGCTTAATCCGATAAATGAGCTGACAGAAAAGAAATATAAACTCAGTTTCTCCAGAAAATAGAACAGCAGCATCATAATCCTACATAGGGTTATTCTCATCCTGGCATCAAATTTTAGTACCCATATTAATTTCTTTTTTGATGTTTTACCTGATCTAGTGTTTGAACAGATTCAGAAGAGTCCATTGGTTTAGTCTGCGGAGCAGCTTTCACTAGGGCTGAGTAATAAATCTTTTCTTCTGTCCCCTTGTAACTGACTTTATGTGTTTGCTCCACCTCGTCAATATATGCAACACGAATAGATGGATATCTGCCACGAAGAAATAGCAAGCTTCACTAAATGAGGGTAAGAAATTAATAACAAATCAACTAAGAAGTCGAACGAGAAGACAGTACGTCGTCATTAGTCTTAATATGTCTTTAGCGCGTTGGTCACCAGATCTCTTATGAATACTGTATTGTTGGCAAGAAACCACAAAGGTAAATTTCATATCTGCAAGTGCTTGACACTGTGCCCAGAGTGACCCTCCACTCTTTGAAGCTTCTTCACTGGTTAACTCCAGAGCTTTGTAGCCTTTCAATAATTCTAGAATAAAACAAAGTTTAAGGCACGCTTTCACACTTTCAAAGATTCAAAAAAATGACAGCGAAGATTCTTGAGGCACCTTCATCCTTTGCCATATCAAGGAAGGCCTGAAGTTCCAAAGCTTTTCGGTAATACATCATGCCTCGCACTTGTAGTAACAAATCAAAAATCAGGCACAGCATTTACAAAAAAAATTCTTCCAGTTAGCAAAATGAAACAGATTTCATGCGATGAAAGATTAAGAGAGGATGCTTAAATTCTATATACCAGTTTTGGTCAGAGTTTGGCCTCTGTAAGATGCCCAAAGACGAAGCTCCTCTTCCAAATCCTCTCTTGCTCTTAATTCTTCTTCACTGCCACATTTAATTCGTTCCAGAAAATTTGTCCATTCATCTGATGTAAGCCATGGAGTCAGCTGATAGCTTAAAAATATTAATAGCATCATATGAGAATTCTAAACAGATGGAAAAGTGAAACCTGGAAAGATCTTCTGCAAGTAAAAAAGTATAGAGACTCCATCTTCATTTTGCTGTTCTAGGCCAAATATGGAGAAAAGAACATCCTCTGAAAAGTATGGTGTTAGGACCCTATGAAAAAGGAGATGTTAGGATGAAGTAAGGTTATTGATTTTCACATTTATTCATTGCTTGTATGATATATAAAATTGATAGGACAATTATAATGTATCATATGTCTGAAATGCAATAGAGGACTCATCCATATATGATGATGCAAAATATGCCTACAACGTAAGAAGTTAAAAGTGACTGGAACATACGAGAAGGAAAGCATGTTGCGGATTTTAGGTGCATCAGGCATGTCCATGAATAAAGAATTTGAAAAGAAAGTAAGACGCCTTCGGGCTTCCAAGTTGGACGGAACATCCATAGCTGACTCCTTGACAGTAAGCAAAAGATGAAGCCTCTTGATCTGCAGGAGAAAGAAAAGGGGGGAAGCAGACAAAATCATTTAGACGCTCCTCATGTAAATGAGACTAAATGTACCACTGAGGTGAAAAAAATGTGACATGAATGGAATAATATTTTATAGGAAGAGACTTGCTTTTTCTTTCCAGGCTTCCGTTTGAGAGTAAACTGGAAATTGTAGTTGGCTGAAATATTTTCGCTGTTGATGAAGAGGGGTCATGACGTCGTACTTAACATAAGATCCATTTTGGGCAGTCTCTAGTAAGCTATGGAAATGGAAACTCTTAATCAGAGTGCTTCAAAAAAGAAAATGATTGATACGACTCATTAAATGGTTCTCTTACCTTGGGACTTCGTCTTCCATTATGTCTCTAGTAACCACTTCTAACATATTCAGCAAGACAATTACAATTTGATCCTTGTCCTCTTCCCTGTTTTGCAGCTGTTGCAAGTAGACCAACCTCGGTTATTTCCTTAAAATCATGCTAAGTTTGGTAGATATATTTATCATCGTCATGCTACAGTGGTTACCAAATATTCGATTAGCCGAACAAACTGGCCATACAGATCAGGAAGAGCACTCAGGTTAAGTTCTGTGATCAGTGTCTCTTTCTGAATATATTCATCAATTTTGGAGAAAATATCCTTTATGACCCTGTACAAGAACAAAGAAGTTGGAAAAGGGTAATGTATTTCCTGAAATAAACCACAAGCAGGGGATTTTAGCTTACTGTCGTTCTCGTTCTCCGAGGACCAAAAAATTAATTAGATTCTTAAAAGAGGCATAGCACTCTTTAACTGCACAAGTCATGTAGCTGTCAACAGTCAATCTCTTTTTCAGTTCACCGTCTTTTCCATTGCTGTCTTTTGCCATATCCAAAGCTATTGGGATCTATGACAATTAATCAGTAAGTCAAACATTAATACAAAAAACAGAAAATGTAACACCACGCCTAAGTCAAAAAATAAATCTCCACCTTACTAGCCAGTAGAAAAGGTGGCCACCGAATAAGATCCAGGTCAGGGTCAGACCAATATGGCACAAGCAAAAGTTCCATTTCCCTGTACAAAATCGATATTATTATAGAACTCTTCTTACCAAAATATGTAAGTACTTTCCCAAACGTGAATAGAAAGTAGAGTAGTTATAGGTTGTTGAACGAGGATGCCGGAAAGGGGATTCCAAAGAGACCAGCAGAGGAGATAAGAGCAGCGAAATCTTGATCTGGGTGCAGCCAACATGAATACAAGGTACAGAAATACTTGTCAGCATTTCAAAGTTAGATAGTTTATGAGACAGTGAGATAGGTTCCTGGAAAGATCAATCAGCCTATGTGCAGAACTATGTTTGGGGTCTCATCACATACTTTCACCATTTGTTTCGAAAGAGCTGTCAATAAGTACTACTCACCTTAGAAATGATTAATTTTTTCATAAAATCTAATTCCCCTCATCACATATATAACTTTGACACATAGGCAAGTATTTTAACTGGTGTTCATGTTCCTCACCTTTACATACTTCACCTTCCACGGCATGATGGCTGTTGGGGTTGGTTAATAGTCTCACCCAAATCAACACTTGGGTCGCTCTTATCTCCTCTGCCTTTTACTCTTTGAAATCTCTTCGCCGGCTTCTTCATATAACAATCTGTGACTACTCTTCTTTCTACTAGAGTTTGAAAAAGAACCTATCTCTCATTTCCAGATCGATATAAGAATGAAAAGATTCAAAGCCAGACTGAACCTATCACTAATCAAATCCTCCTCTCGGAAGCTACTAATTATCTTGTTCCACATCTGAGCAAACCGCGCTGCTTCCTTGTCTTTGCTGGACGGGAGCTGAATACCAGAGGAGAATGCAATCTTAAAAAGAGTTCTAATAAAGAGAAATAATAGTGACAATAGCTAAACATATGAGCAGTAACCAGACCGGATCATATCTGCGTGAGAAGGTTGCCCAAAATCCCCAAAATCCCTTTTTCCTTGTATCATCGCTCTTATCATGTGGCACCAAGCAATCATTAAATGCCCCAGGTATGGACTGAAATCTCGACCTTAACATTCCAAGTGTTCGGATCTGAAGTGAAACAGACTTCTTTTAAGACACAATCTCATTTGATACTAAAGAAGGGGGAATAACTAGTCTTTTTTTTTGCGGTTTAATAAGATAGGAATGCAATAATAAACCTCTCCAAGACGACGAAAAGCTCCATTTAAACCTCCAACCAGAGTTGAAACTATAGCATACCATATTTGAGTGTCCATGAAATAAACCTGCAATAGAAGTTAGCATATAATAGGGGAAACCATAAGAACTATTGGATTAACAATCTGTGCAAACTCACGAGAATAACTGGTGACCAGAGCGCAATAACAACGCCTATATTACTTTTGGCTGCAGAAACCAAAGAAACAATGGCAGAGTCAATCAACAAACCTTTACGCAATAAGCACACACCAATATTCTATTACCCATTACCATGAGGGAAAAACTCATGCCAGCTGTAGGCGGAAATATGGATTCGCATTATATCTTTGGTTGGACCAACAAGAGGCTTAATCTGCTTCAAAGATGGAAAGCATGAGAAAATTGATTCGTGGACTGATTTGAATGTCAGAATCTTAGTGGCTATTATGTCAAAAATATCAGTATCTGTTTCCAACTTCCAAAAAAAAAAAAAAAAAAATCCTTGCATAGTACTTATGCTCAACTACATAGCAATACAAGAAATTGTGCTACCTCGGCGTAATAACTGAATGCCAGCTTTGAAATCAGCAGAACAATCCAAAACATTGTGTACCTAGAAATCATTTAGCATCATCATTAAGCAGTGCTAAAACCAACCAACATTTCAGCCTACGGATGTAATTTTAGCTCTTTACTTGAAAAGTGACAACGTGCTCTCATGCATACCCCTTCCTATGTACAGCCGAGGCTGTATCAACAAGTCACCTTTTCAGTTTAACATCCATGGACAAATATTTTCAAGACAATGGCACATAGACAAAGTACCTGAGACCACCACATCATCAGCATCATTACCTTGAAATTAGACCTTTCAAGATAACGCCGAACAAATGGAAACAAAAATAGCAAGGCAGAAAGCATGTTTGGGGATAAGTAGATAAGAATCGACACTATGAATAGGAAAGGTGAATTATGGCTGTTTCCCCCAAACCAATTCTTTAAGGTCAGCGCAAAACCAGAAGCGTCTTTGTCTTTCCAGCTGTACGCATAAGTAACTGGCATGACTACTACCCATACTGCAGCTGCAACAACCTTCAACACGTATCTGAGTTTCACATGAAGTGACATGCTATGTCTAGCTTTCCAGCTGAGGCCTATGTCAAGGACAGCTGAAATTTTGAGGCAAAGAGTTAGAAAAGTGAAAAGAAAAAACATGTCATGGAAACTTTTACAGCTGAAATCAGAAGATTGCAAAGGCCAAACCAATAAATAGTAGAAAATCATCATAGTTCAAGCCGACACTAAAAAACAACTATTGCCCAATTATTCAATTGTTCTCTATCTCTACATGTTGAGAAGGGAAGTCAGCTGTTTAAAGTGTTCCATTTTCTTGCCGTCTATCAATGGGTGGTAAAGAAATTTCATTGTAGGATACTGAAATTGTAAAGAAAAGCACTCCAGTCATACGTTTATCTATAGAGCTACGGATCTCTTCCATATCCAGCTATCTACCATTACAGCATTACATATTCATTAGAGATAGCATGGATGACTTTAATCTTAAAGACCTGCTCAGTAATATAACCAGTTTGTGAAGGTCTTAGATAAGAGAGAAAAATGCACGAATAAGAACTAACAAAGATAAAGGTGCATATGTAACACGAGACTGAAAATAAGGAACCAACAGAAGCTTTGCAGCTAGCTATTCATGAACTACACAAAATTGACATTTCTTGATGCATCATCACCTTGTGAAAGCTTTAGTATAGCTGCCGTAATGAAGATGCTCAAGACCTTTAGGAAGACATCACCCTGAAAGATGGAGCTCAACTCTCCGGATCCATTCCATGCAATAACGATCATTGCCTAACAAGAAATGATACATCAAATAACATAAATATAATACAATATTTGAAAGACAAACTTAAGAAATACAGTATATCAGTACCTGCAAAGACAAGATATAAAAGCTCCACATTCTATCGAAACTTCTAAATATATGCCAGAAGGAGCGTATCTCAACGAAATTAACTTTGCCCATCCACCGATCTCCGCTATCTGATTTTATCTGCAGCATTATGACCATATACCATGAAATTATAGATACGTAACACTTGGGCAAATGATTAAAACAAAATGTACTGATTGAGATCACTCTTAGACATGACGATCAGTCTAAGCTAAAACAGCAAGATATATTCTGAATATAACACTTAAGATTACAAGTTTATGATCCATAAATCAATTAATGTAAAATTGCCATAAGCAGAAAGTACATATGCAACCACTGATTTAGTCTCTGTTGCCCATACCTCACTTCTCTCAAGTCGAAGTTCTTCAGCTGTCTGACAAAAGAAATCAGCATCAGCCCGCATAGGCCACCCTAAGCGAAAACAACGAATTGACCTGCAAAGTTACAGGGTTAAAAAAATTAGACCACGCAGAAATTCTGAACGATATCACGACATTCCAAGGAGCTTACAAGATGATAATCTGCATTTACCAAAAATATTCATTCAAGTCATCATAGTTCCTCCACACAGAATGCTTTGATTTTCCTCCTCTACTTCTCTTTGCTTCCTGCAATGCACAAAGATCTAGATGAAAAAAGAAAGTAAAAAAGTAACAGGTAGATTGAAGGAAGAGAAGAAAAGATGGCCAAGACTACAATAATTGAAGCACGTAACCTTTGCTATTGTCTGGTATATAGGAGTCACTACTTTCTGCAGGAAAGCTTCTTCCTCACCACCATAAGCTGGCTTTACATGCTCCCCTGTCAATGAACTAACACTACCAGCCAACATACCATACAACTCGAAAGCCATCTGAACCAAAAAAACCATGATTAAACTACGGCTAAGAAAATGTTATTCTTCACAATAAATGAGAAACCTGACTGACTAAATTGGATACATACATGGTGATATATATAACAGAGGCATTCTGGCATGAATCTCAGGTTTGCAGCTTCCCCCCATATTAAAAGATAAAGTCCCATGTAGAGCAACTTACGCTGTTGTATCTCTTGTTGAATAGTCGGCAACCTTCAAGTGCCAACAAGAGCATAAATAACAGAATGTATGAAGCATATGATGTGCAGCATAAGTAATGAAATCTTTCTTTATATTGATGAAATACAAATATATGCGAACTATTTGAGACACTACAATGAGGAACCCGCACCAAAGGCTGCTTTTCCGACCCAAATACTTGCACCACTTTTTGTAGTTTCTGAAAAGTTTTTTCATCACTATGGTCAAGGCTCGATCATCCAACTAGAACACATATTATACAGAATCCGTTAGCGAAAGTAAACTGTCTGGGCAGAGAGACTAAAAAGGAAATCATCACATCGAAGTCCAGCAAAGAGCATACCTTTGGTTGTTGTTCAGGTCTAGGAAATTGTCGAATGTGGACATTAGCAAGTAATAAGATCAAGTGCTCTCTTTGGTTCGAAACATTATCTTTCTGCAGTTGTTGAATGACAATCAGTACAGGCAAAAGTTTAAGATAAATAAGCAAAACAAGATATCCGCTAACAACACCTGAAAACCAAACATAGACTGAAGCCAGTCTAGAATGTCTTCATCGAGTTTCTTCTTGTGACCTGCTGGCCATGCTAAACCCCTTGTATTTCTAAGAGCGGTTACAGCAGCTTGTATCTGCAGAAACAGCATTCAAAGAGATTAATTACACTGAACAGTTAAACATATTAATAAAAAGGTAATCTCAGGCAATAGGTAAGCTGAGTAGCTCGTAACCTCAGGCAATCTCATTATAGCCTGATTCTGACTATCAGGGTCAAGGGGAAGTATATTGTAAGGAACGTAGATCTGGGTTTTCTCTTCCACCTTATTGTGCGTTTCCAAAATCTACAGCAGAAAAAAGAACGATAAGAAACAAATATGATAATCCAAGTTGCTGAGAGTATCAAATTACTTTGCCAAAGCATTTGTAGAGAATCGAGCAAGAACGGAAGTAGAAGATAAATAATACATTCCATAATATCTAGTATCCACTTCACCTCATCAGCCACTTCCACATGTTCTGTCTGATTAACAGCCTTTAAGACTTCAAAGAGAACGGCAGCAGTTTGATAGGCCTTTGTAAGTTGAGCACTACAAGATAATATTGCAATATGAATAGGAAACGCAATAAGAGGTAACACTGTAAGGGAAACCGCAAACTTGAAGGAAAATAGTTCATCAAACACAAACCGGTCAGCTTTATCAGCAGCATTTAGCAAAGCTTGGATGTATTTCTTGTAGTAATGTTGATAGAAACTCTGCATTTCACGTGCATCACTCTTTTGCCTTCCTGCCAAAGTTGTTTCATTTTCCTGGAGAAGTAATCCAAAACACGTACAGTTTAAGTTTAACATTAAACACCTGATTATGAATCATTAATTTAGTGTTGAAACTAATTTACCCTTTCTAATCGTTGAAGAAGAGCGGTCTTAAACTGTCGAACACCACGTCCACTTGATGTTGGATCAAGCCTATGCGCCTTCTCAAAAGCGTAAAAACGACCTAGTAGCATCATCATGCACAGTTTTATTATTCAAGCTCATTTATGATGAGCAATGAACTAAATTTATCGATCACAAACAAGTTGTGAAAAAATTTCAACTCACATAAGTAAGCAACTCGTGGATTACTAGCTTCAACTTCATTGGCCACACGAAGAATTGGAGCAATCTCCACTAAAGAAGATGGCACCACTTCACTATCAAGCATAGCCTCTCCCAGACTACCAATAGTCTGAGTCCGCAGAATCCGCCTCTGTGGCGGAGGCGGATCAGGTTCCCTTCTTTGAGACATCTTCTTAATATCTTCCGACAATCAATCTGACCAACCAAATTAAACTACTTTGTCACAACCTTGAGAGACAGTGAACTGAAAAAACCAAATATAATCTATAGAAAGACTACAAGTAGGAGGATCCAATTAAATATCAGAAACAGTGAGATTTACTTTAATTGAGAAGCGAATTCCTAATTACCCTCACAAAAGCATACAACACTATGCGCCACAATAAACACGAAAAGCTATATTTAATCTATAAAGAAACATAAAAAGATCCAACGAAGCACCCAAAAGTAGACAACGATGTGAAGCACAAACAGATATTTTCACACTACCTAATTTGGACAATCCATAGTTAGAAACAATCTCCGACAAGACAAGATTAAATTCTCTAAGTCAGAAACAATCTCCGATGGAAATAAAATCGAAAGTTGGTTTTAAATTACAAGACCTAAAAGAATCTGGTCTCACTCAAAAGTCAAGTCATCAATCAAGTGGAAACAAACTCAAACCCAAGGAATCGGATAGTGAAACGCAAAATCAGATACAATAAATCGATTTTTTATGATCTTCAAGTTGAAATCTCAAACCCTAGAATCAGCCAAAATAAAAAACAGTAAAAAGACCCAGAGAAATTAAGAACCACCTGAAGAGTCTTTTGACTAGAGGAATAGAGAGAAAGAGAGAACCCAAAACCTAAAACAAATTCAGACAAGAACAAGGAACAGTAGGTAATAAAGGTCTCATGTTTTTTGTTCGGCCAGTTCCGGCGACAATACAGTTGGAAGAGAAGAGAGATAAAAGAGCGGAGGAGGAAAGCAACGGCTACAAGACAGGCGCCAAGTTTCTGTATAGGTAGACCTTTCCTTTTTTTGCAGCCTTTCATTTTCACCAATCAGAAACTGCCACTTCATTATTTACATAATATAACGTCATCATTTTTGGAAGCTAGTAAGTTATTTTCCTTTTTTTATGTGTGTAACAATAATATATTCGACTAATTTAATAAGTATAGAAAAAGACTAGACTTTTTGTATCCATTAATTAATGCCATTAAATGTTGATATTTTTTTGATACTTATGTTAAAATAATACTTATCACTTATATTAAAATAATTCTTTTTCCTTAAATTATCAATTAAATTGAATAAAAGTCATGAAATCAATCATTTTTTTTCTTGCGTCAAGACAAATATAGTTATCATAGCGATAAGTAGATAACAATTAATCTTAATAGTGTCACATCAAATTTGTCCATTAGTCAAAACCAATCATGTAATGATATTATTTCTCGCTTATTTACACAACTTTTCCAATAAACCACACTTATTAAATTCAACGTAATCCTCATGAAGCTAAAACTAATGTAATTTAATTCATAACAATATGATTTTGTTTGGTAATATACTAATATCTAAGCAATAAGTCTTAATTGATGAGTTTCAAAAAGCATCACTAATAAGACTTCGTTGGTATACAATCATGCTTAGTAGTATAAAGTATACTTGTAAGCATATCTCTCTCAATCTTTTCCCATCCTTTTTACGCAAAGCAAATAAAAAGTTCATGATTTTGAGCCATAGTTTATAAGAATACAAATAAAATGGGTTGACACCAAAAAAGAAATTGATTTTTGTAATTCTTTATTTGTTATACATATGTGTGTGTGTTTAAAGAAAATTATCTTCATGTATTGTCTGTCTACTAAAAAAAGTGGTTCCAAAAGATATGAATAATATATGGTCTCACGTCATTTTCTTGTTTTCTAATGTTCTACTCAATGTATTAATTGTTTGTAAAAATAATAATATTTAAAATACTATTTGAAGATAGACATTATCAGTTTCTTTTTTTAAAAAAAAAAAAAGAAAGAAAAGATATTATCTCTCGTACTATTGTTATTATTATTTTCCCAGAAATGATAAGGAAAAAACATTATAGACCAAAATGAGATTGTGAAGAAAACAAAAACCCCAAAAGTATATACAATATAGAACTTTAGGTCTCGACTGTTAACAAAATGCGATTTGTTACCTTTTATAGTTTTTTTCGTCGATGAATATCGCGTAAATATTGTTTAGATTCGATTCCCTATTATAAACACATTAGGTAATAACTTTTAATTAATTTAGCCGTTGTGTCATTAAAATGGAAATATATAACTACGAAAAGTATATACTTTCTATATTTTCTCTCTCTTCATTAATGAGAAGTATTAATGTCATTCATTTTAGATTTGTTTTCACAGATTATCGTATAATTAACGAAATACTTGGAGATAGAGATCAATTTTCAAGCTCTAAAAGCAAGAAAATTTTAAAATACTATCAATTAGTTGTCACTTCTTTTATAAATACCTTCAAATTTTATTGGAGACTATTATGATTTATGAACAGAACATAACTTCTCTTCAACAATTGAATTCATACAGATAATATCCAATCCATATTTTAAGTTCACTTATAAATTCCAAACAATACGCATAAAATTAAATTTTGGTAGAGAAAACAATGAAGTGGACTTAATCACTTGACAAAAATAATACATACATAAGTTCAATTACCAATATTTCACTTTTATATTACAAATAAACTTTTATACAGAAAGATTCAAATTTATCAACAAACAAAAATTTTCTTCAACATGAATCACCAAACATAAATTTTAGCTTTGCGATGGAGTTGATGAAGGAGGAGCAAGAGAAAGAGAAGAAGAAGACATCTCGTAGCTTGCAGGCATATCTTGAAAAATTGCTATAATCTTATTGATGCTGAAGGATTTCGCTAACTTGAAACTGTGAGTTCTCTTTATCGTCTCTGACGTAGAGAAAATATTTGAAGACTTCGAAAGTATGAGATACACAAGTGCTTGAACTAGAGCAAAAATGCTCACTTTCATTAGCATGCCTTCCATTGATATTTTTGAAGATTTAGACAAGAGTTATAGAAACGTTGACTTTTATGTTGTTGTCTTAAAGATTTTTGAGTTAGAGATTGATGTTCTAATCAGGCAAAATCGCTTTGTTTAAATAGAGAATTAAGAGTGAAGAGAGCCTTATTTGACCAGATCCAAAAACGTACGTAGAAGCTTACGATAAATATATATAATATAATCTAGATTATTACATGGAAGCTCAGTGGGAAATATCCATTTGGTCTTTGAATCTAATCTAGTCAAATTGCAAACGTAAGATTTTCATATTTAAAAATAATATAAATGTGTAAACAAAATTAAAATTCAAGAGTTTGACTTCGAAGCTAAAGGACAAAGATCATGTTGTGTTTATTACGAAGATGTGCTGATTACATTCTCAACCTAATGTACCAATAACTCAAATGCACACATTTCACTAGATTCATATTATGTCCCGCACATTCACATTCGAGAAGATTACACTAGCTATGTAATAAATTTAGGTTGTGGTTAAATATATATATATATATATATATATCTGTAATTTTTATTATCGGAGTGTGATTATAACTAGTTGCATAATTAGATGCGACCAATTTAAAATTTGAATTTAGGTTTTGATTGTTGATAAAATGTAGTAATAATATTTATTACTAGTTACCGCAATCGATTTATCTCTTCTAACTTTTAGTTACACTACAAGAAAAGGTAGCTAAATCCGACGGAATTTCCGACGGAATTTGTTTCCGTCGGAAATGTTTTCTGATTTTCCGACTGAAACAAATTCCGTCGGAAATGCCTAGGTGATTACCGACGAAAACAGACGAATATTTTAATTAATTTTAAAATAATTAAATCCGTCGGTTTCCGTCGGAAATTTTTTAGATATTTCCGACGGACATGTTTTCCGTCGGAAATTATTTAGATATTTCCAACGCAAAACATTTCCGTCGGAAATTTATACTTATTTTCCGACGGAAACTATATCCGTCGAAAATTATTTACATATTTCAAACGGAAACCGACGGATAAGCTGACCAAAGTGGTTACGAATCGAACACCCACGTTTTACAT
>OVAX01000506.1:0-77426 GCA_900406405.1 Lepidium africanum
CGCAACGATAATACCATCGATATGGATTGTTCGTTGATCTTGACAATTTCAAATCGACGGCGGCTCCACACCAACACTCCTTCGAAATTCCTGCAAGGATCCTTTCTCTGTTCCGATGAGAGGATGACCCAGTAGAAGCTCCTGCTGTCAAATTACTCATCACGAAACCAACCTAAGAAGACGAAGACGAAGACGACAACGAACGACAGAGAAGACGAAGACGACAACGAACGACAGAGAAGACGATTTCGGCCAAATACGAATTCGGGTCTTCCTTTATCTGGGTCGGGTTTATATCGGGTTTGTAATACCGATTTTTGGTCTGAAGTTGGTTTCAGAATGGTTCATAAGAAAAAACCACGCAAAATCAATTAGGGGGATATAGGTTTAGAACTTCTGAACAATGGGGAAATAAGAGTTAAACTTTTTGATTTCCGGATTTAAACAGAGGCTCAAAATTTGTGTAGAACTAGTTTGATAAGAAAATTATGAGGGGGAAATAGGCTAATAACCCATTTTGTTTTTATGAAACCCGCTTCCTACCGTCCGATCAGCTATTACCGGTTCAATTCCATTAGTATTATTGTAACATTGTGTCTATTTGAAATACGTTCATGTGTGAAGCTAATTTTAGGGTGCAAATCAGTAATTAATAAAAGAAGAGAAAAGAGTCTTTCCTTATTCCGGTTTAAGATTTTTTTTTCAGAGAAGAGAAAAATGTCAGCTTTGTGTCCCGTTTGCAATCGTACGCTTTCTCTATTCTTAATCGAAAGGTTAACTATCAAATCCCTATTTTTAACTTCTTTCGTTTTTCCGTATGCACTTTAATTGTATTTATATATCGATGTTTTCATGGATTCTGGTTTATGCCGGAGTTTTTGACTCAGCCATGTAAATGCCCATTTCGACGACGATGAAACCAATCCACAAATCGCAAATGATCATCTATTGGCTCTGCAACTCGCTGCTTCTTCCTCCGATCCTTCTCCGTCTTCCTCGGTAAGGCTTTATTCGATCTGAAACGTCTTCTTTTTCCCTCTCCTTAGTACAAAACAAACCTTGACTTGACAAACTTTTTTTACTATTCTGTAGAACTTTGACGATAACTTGGGATTGCACAACAAAGTTGCGTCCTTAGTCCATTCCCAGACCAAGAGTCCATTCCACAGTGTCAGAGAGGGTGGTTTGATTTGTTTGCTGAACAACTGTCTCGTATTTGAACTGAAATCGAAATCGAAACCCTTAGAATGTAGTAGTATCAGTTTACTATCAGGCTTTGTTGATCAATTTCAATCCTCAAAAAAGGATAAAGGTTGGGGATGCGGATGGCGGAATATTCAAATGCAATGCTCTTATCTGCTTTCTCATAGACCAGAAGCTAAAAGAGTTCTCTTTGGTGGCTCTAACTTTGTTCCTGACATTCCCTCGCTCCAGCATTGGCTCGAGTTAGCTTGGAACAATGGTTTTGATGTCTCTGGAGCTTTACATTTCAATAATCAAATATATGGTTCAAACAGATGGATTGGAACCACTGAATGTGCTGCACTGTTACGTTCTTTCGGGTTAAGAGCAAGAATTGTTGATTTTGCGCCTAAGAAATCTCAATCAATGTATCTTTCAGTTCCTGGTTCCGCCATTGCTCCTAAGACAAAGTCATATGGTCCCATGGACAGATACGTTATTAAAAAGGGCGGAAATGGGACGGAAAAACCACTTGAGTCTCATGGTTCTTCTTCTAGGCTCAGCAAAGAAGCGGTTTTAATGGATTGGGTTTGGAATTACTTCTCAGACAATAGGTTAAATGTTTCCTCTGGTGTTCATAAGACGAACAAAGGGTAGGTGGTTCTGTTTCAGCTATGTCTTTTGTGACTTCAAAACAAACAACATATGGTTTCCTGAGTCATTGGAATCGTGTGTGCTGCAGGCCTTTGTATTTCCAACATGAAGGGCACTCAAGAACAATTGTTGGGATCCAAAGACAGTTGCGAGGAGCTTCATTTACTCCTCAGTACAATCTCCTGATTTTGGATCCATCTGATGTGAGTATACTGTTTTTTTAATGAGTAGGAAACACAGTGACGACTGATTAATGATGGTGAGAATTGAATGTGAATGCAGTCTACTCAAGCTTTAGAGAAAGCGCTTGTAGAGAAGAGAGGATGGGAGGGATATCTTAAAAGAGGAGCTCACACACTGACCTGTCCGGAGTATCAGGTCAATTCTCTTTTTATATTGGCATTTATTTTGAGTGATGTACTTCGTCTGAGAAGTGATTGCGAAACATTATGATGATATATACATACAGATTTTGTACGTTGATAGTGGAATTGCTGATGGAGAGGAATTGGAGAAGCTCAAGACCATTGATAGTCACTTTGTTGAGTTCTAATGGCTGCCGTAAATTTCTTAAGGATAGTTCTAGGACATTCTTAAAGTAATAGCAGTTGTATACATCATCTGCTAAGATAAAGCTCATTAGTGTGGATTGTTTACAATTCTTTTGAAAATTTTCTTCGCTTCAATGACCATATGAAAGGTTATCGTGTTAGAAGACGAGCCTTAAATTGATTTTAGAACATTCACTGTATATGCTAAAATATCAGGACATTGCAGTAGAAGATTCTATTGAGTTCTTTGAAGCGAAGAGAAAGGAGCGATGATGCCTCCAACAGACCCAACACGTCAGTTATGTTTATGTTATGTTATCCCTCCCATCCTCTCTTCTCTACAAGCGCTTTCTCACAGATCAAACACGTATTCTAATATCTAAACGCAGGCCTGATCGACGCCGGCATGGCCGATGAATGGTTTTTTTCGCGCCATATAATCGACCAATTTGGACAGTTCGTACTTTGTACGAAGAACTAATATCATAAAAGATGCGTGGCTATTTATTATAGAAATATTGATAAAGGCAATAAAAAGGGTGAAAATACAGAATGACAATTTGAGATTTAAGCAGAGCATCACCACACCTAAAAAATAGAAATGTATTTATCCAAAAGCACTTAAAAGACTTGAGAGATCGAGTCCTTTTCCAAATCCCTCAGTCTGGTGATCCCTTCTTCCTATAGCAACAAAACTTTTCATGTGTGCCTCGAATGAACAACATCATCTCACCGTTGCTCTTCCACTAGGCACTAAAAATTGTGACATCTTAGGGAGGTTTTGTTGGTTATTTAAGAGGCAGATGCAGCCACCTTCTTTCGGATAATCCTCTTTCGTCGAGCCTTTGGTGGTGCGGGGTCTGAAACTGATCCCTCTTGCGGTCTCCCAAGTAGCCCTGAGACAATCGCATTTTTAGAGATGAACCATTTTGAAGATGGCTTTGCTCCTGTTTCCTCTGACGGTCGGTTATATGCTTTAGCCAGCAGGTCGTCTGATTGAGCCAGCGGGTCTGCCTCCACACCTAGCCATACTTGTCTTGACCTTTCCCCTAACTGAACATTGAGAATCCTGTACCACATCCAAAATCATATTCATCTTACGGATCCTTCTAGTTAATGGTGTAAGTCTAAATTAATGTTCTTGATCCCCAGACCAAAGGTTTTCTAAGTCTTAAGACTGAGTGTTGTTGTACATATGTGGGAAAAGAGAGCGCTTGAAAAAGAGATATACCTCAAGGCAGTGCTGAAGAAGAGTGCCACACCTATGACATCAAAATGGTTGCTCATTGATCTATCAAATCCACATAACAGCTGATATCTCAAGTTTGCATATATTCCGAGAAACGCGCCATAACCAAGAGCATTTGTGCTAATTGATGGGACCGTCATAGATACTCTGTCAGACCAAATATACAATGAGTAATATGTCAACAATGAGCTAAAAATGAAAATTAGAGATGCTGCCCAAGTGGATTGAGAGATTTATAGTCCCAGGATAAAACAGAATATATGTGATGACCTGTTCTTTTTCTTTCCTGCCAGAAAGTTCGACAATGAACCCTGAATAGTTCCTGTTGCGAGTCCAAGGATGGACAACTCTGCGGCCTTGTAGAAAAGAGAATGAAATCTCTTTTGCAAGTCGAACTCTCTTAAAGGGTAGCTCATTTCGAATATATTATTCGGGAGCTTCTGTAGTGTATTTTGTAGGTCAAACCGAAAGGTGTTTCCATAGGAACGACATGGAGCTAGCAACCAAACAGCAGCTGCATTGCATGCTGATACAGTAAGAACATTTATAAGTGCAAGATCCCATTCTTCCTTTAACCTGCAAATAATAAAGAAAACAATTTAAGACAAAAACCACAAGCTAAGAAACCTTCAAATAGGATAACGTTGAGGTAAATGGAAAGGAACATACCTATCCTTACGATTCTTCACCTCCCACCAGACTGAGCATCCAACCGTGGCAGCTTGCTCCAAAAGAAGTCTATAGAGAAATGCAGGGTCCGCCAACATCCTACAGAAGAAAGCATATAATAAATGAACAAATTTATCACTTTCGAGACAGATAGATCTCAGAAGACACCCACAAAAATACCTGCCAATAAAGGCCCTCGACAACCCCTGAGGAAGAGCACGGGATATCATTCTTGTTGTTGTAGGACGAGCATTTATGGCAAGGAATCTAACCATCTGTGCTGAGCTGACCAAACCCTGCATACAAGTTTTGATAAACGTCAGAATTTTAAAACAATAAACATAAAGCTTAACAAATATCCCACCATTTCATATGCCTGACGGAGGCCAGCAGGCAAATCCATCATTGTTTTTTGCCATTCGTTTAGCACAGCATCCACAAATTTCCTATCAAAAAGCTGGAGAAAACATGATGTCGTTATTGTGTCACACCATGACAATAAATATACATGTAAACAAAATCAACAGAACACAAGTGTAAGGACCTCTTACCTCTGCAAGGAGCATCCTACGCCTAAAAAGTCCACCATCACCTCCATCATCGTCATCATCAAAATCATCAAAGTAATCGTCATCATCACCATCATCGTCACCTCCATCACCACCACCGTTATTGATACTCTTTCCAATGTTTCCACCACCTCCACCAGTTGCTATCTGTAACGAAACATGAGATAGAAATTCACTTTTCTGAAAAATAGATTCACTCCAGAATCATCGTGCAATTGCCATCTCCAAGGAAAATCTTATTCCAAAAATTTTCTGTAATACTACTTGAAGCACTAGCATCCGCTGATTATCGTAACATATTTCTCAGCTACGGTATGCTTCATCTCTTTGATGTTCACTATAACGACTCAAACACATATTTTAGGCGAAACAAATAATCAATTCATCCGGCCTAGGATCAAGAAATGTCTGATGTAGAATCAAGTTACTTCTGTATCGACCATTTGTTCATGGACCGAGTCAAATGCTACTCATAGCTCCCCTCCAGTCGACGAAATAAAGAAGATCATAATGAACCATCAGAAAATCAGAACACAGGATAAAACAAGTAACAAAATGCTCATGTAGCTAGACGATAGGTAAAAGATACAATCTCTAGAGATAATTTCACCAAACCAATTTAAATTCTTGGATTACGATTTGCTCTAGTTGGAAACAAGAATGTAAATTTCTAAAATTCACCATATTAATCGCTTAACAAAACGAGAACACGAGAAAAGAAAGAAGAAATGAGTAAAAAAAGAGAGATACCTCAGGGGTGGACTCAGATATCTTCTGGGTCATATCGAGCTTTCCTTTCTCCAAAGTTACAGCTCCCATGGAGCCGAACTTCCCTTTCATCACAGGACACATCGAAGCACTTGCAGAAATGCCGGAGGAAGATGGGCCTAACTCACCGCTCGAGGGTAATCGTAAGCAACGCTCGAGACCTGAAATTGCATCTCCAGGGGAATCGATAAGAGAAGAGGACGAAACTCTGAGGAAGCCGCGACGGAACTTACAAGGCACAATTGCAAGTGGACGAGGGATAGGTAAAGAGGGTTTGAGAGGATATAAGGGTTTGGGAGCGACGACGCTCTGCAACACCATGTGTGACATGGCTTACGATGTTAAAACCCAACCTTTAATTCCAATAAAAGATTTAAGCTTTTTGGTGCCTTTGCTTTCTCTGTTAGGGCAGAGAGAGAGGGAGAGAGATGAGAAGGAAGAAAGGCTTTATCGCCAATCAGATGACTAGAGAGAAACAACCCAATCTCGCTTTTTGCTTTAGCACCAACTCCAGCAGAGTACCTCTGGATGACTCAGAGGTTTTCAAGTCGGCCTTCCTTTTTTTTTTCTTTTCTTTTTTTTTTTCACTTAACATCCGAGTCTCAAGTCGGTCGTAGAGGGCTAAAGCTATAAATTTCACATATCCATGGTTTGCTTATGTACATATGTCAAATGCAAATTGAAAAATCGAAGGTCATTATCCATTCTTATCGATTTCAGAAAATATAAAAAAAAAGTAAAAACAAAAAATTGGAGATAAATCAAATATCCTACAATCAGATTACACGCTTCACAGACACTTACCTCAGAGGAATTTCTTTGATATTCATACAAACCATTTAATACAATGAAAAAAAAAAACAAAGAAATGGAAATAAGAAAGAAAACAATGATCTACAAAATAGTACTAAATTAAACAAGTAGTGTGTGACGAACATAGTCCTCTTCCTCAGGTCAATTTGGGCACAAATTTTTGATTATGAACATAAATCCTGCTCTTTGTTTTGGTATCTTCTGCCTTAGCCATTCAAGAAATCAAAGTCAATTGGCTGGCTTCTTATTGGAGGATATTTAGTTACTTCTCGCTTCTCAGTTGCTGCATTTTCCGTTGGTTTCACTGTTGTTGTAGCAGTTTCAGGCGGCGTTGTTGTAAACGTTTCAGGCGGCGTTGTCGTAAGAGTTTCAGGGGTCGTTGTTGTTTGGCTATTATCTTCTGTGGCTGCAGCTATTTCTGTGTTTGGAGTTGAAGACAGATCGCTTTTGTCTTCCGAGGAAGTTTTTTCCTTACCTAAGGGAGGAGACTCAGACACTGTCTCTGTCACTGGTCCATCCACCGGTGCTGACTCAGCATTGGCTGCAGTTTCAGGTGCTTCTGACTCGGCATTGCCTGCAGCTGACTCAGTAGTTTCAGGTGCTGCTGACTCAGCAGTGGCTTCAGTTTCAGGCGCTGGTTCGGCCTGTGGAGGTTCAGAAGATGGAGGAGCTTCAATAGCCAGTGGCTTATTTGGTTCTTCAAGAGCCAAAGGTTTAGTTGGTTCTGGCTGTGCAGTCTTCTGTGTAAGTAGAGGTTTCTTGGGAGCAGAAATGGAAGCAAAGATTGAAGACATTCCAGGGGGTAGAATCTCAATTGGAGGTTTTTTGGACGCATCAGATAAACTCGTAAGCTTTGGATCCTCGAGAGAAGCCAGAAACGCACTTGCAGCATCTGTTTTTGAAGATGGAGCTTGCTCAACTTCCTTCTGCAGCGTTTTATTCCAAGCCTGGACCAAGTTCTTTAGACTTGGACGACCGTGTGCCTATGTGAATAATTACAGTAGGTGAAGTCAGAAACAACTACAAGATTTATATATAAACAAGCCAACTGCAAAAAAAAACTTCAATCTTACATGGGCATGTAGCACAGCTTCTGCAAGCATTCCTGTGTCTTGCCATGCTTTCTCCATGAGCGCATTGTCTCCCAGAACTGCAGCAGAAAATGCTGATTCTCGCCCGAGGCCTATGGAGATGAGATTGTTTATTAAATCCTGCAACAATGTTTAAAAAGTCTTTCAATTAGGGACCTGCAGATACAAAGTATAAATCAAAAGCGTAATTTTTTTCCTGTAGTTACTTATGTAGATCCTATCTAGTGAACAACACAACGTTCTTCAGATTTTTTGTTTAGGAATTTGAAATACCAAAACCAAATTAGTAACCGAGAGAAAGAGAAATTGTAGACATACACTTAGGCGTGTCAACTCTCCATGGTTTGCTAGACGCAATGCAAGACCTCGCAATTCATGACCTTGTAAGGCGCCTTTGACCGAACCTGCAGTGGCCAGTCTTTTGAGAGCTTCACGAGCAATGTCAGCATGCCCAGTGGCATCTGCAGCATCAATAAGGTCGAGAAACTCCTTTGCGAATTTCACTATTCCCTCTACAGCCTCAACAACATCTTCTTTCTTAGTAGCTGTCAAAGAGAGAATGTCGTTCAAATCGAGGCCTCTACCATCTTGTCCGATGTCTTTGCTATTACTCATTGTGAGTAGACAATGGAGAGCCCTCTTCAGATCGTTGCTCTGCATTGCGAGATCAAACTCCAGCCTGATAAAACATAAAACTAAGTTTATTTATTCCTTTTTTTCCTGTTGAATAGCAAATCCAAGGCATCGTGAATATAACCAATGATGGCATTTTGGTGTGAGTTGACAATTTGAACGAGGGTTTGAAATGTGAGTAAAACACTGAAATCTGTTAACTGTCCAGCATAAGCAAATTAGAGACTAGAGAAAACTGTGAATATTAGAAAGGCATAGATGCACCAAACTATACATCTTCATTTACCTTTTAGATATTCCAGGCAAATGAAGAGCTTCTGTTGCGTATCCCATCCCTAGCATAAACTGTGCCAGATCGTCATGATGTTCTCTCCCAAGCCTACTTGCCCTACACAACATAAAAGCGTTGTATAAGTATTCCAGCTGCATTGCTACTCGCATAAATGCGAGATAATGCACACATATCCGTACCATTTAACTGCACTAACAGCATCGCCGTAAGCAGCAAGACAGCGGCAACGAATACCAGGATGATTTAATGATATGGCGTGGGCACACATGTACCTACCAATAAGACAGAGATGTCAGACAAGAGTTTCATTTTATACAATCATTCAATTGACTAATTGACGACCATTGTTTTCAAGATACAAATGTGGAAACATGGTAAATTCTATGGATTGGTGCTCGAGATAACCTTAGAATGCAAACACTCATACATCATTGTGCTTATCTAGTCCATGCTAAAAATGAAAAGGAAAATTCATCTTTTTCACATATAAGGAATAGGAGAATTTACTACCTGTCAATAAGCCAAAGAACTCCGTCCCGTACACCAGCAACAACAAGAGGCCCCACTGGTCGTTTTTGTTCCACTGGGAAACGAGTTACAGCCACTGAGACTCCCCCACCACCTACAGCTACTTCACTGGTCCTTCTTTCATCCATAATGTCATCGCCATCACCTCTAGATTGTCTTGGCAATGATAAGAATGGTGGAACAGATGGAGCATTTTGGAAAGAAGCTAAACGCACCACCTACATTCAAAAAGTATATGCATGAGGAAGACTCCTGCTAGTTTGGCAAGAATTGACATTGATGTCGACACATTCTGTACAATAACACAAGCTTAGACCTGAAAATTTGAGGTTCAAAATAATTTCAATGTATCTCATCTAAAAGCAAGAAATCTTCACCTGCAGCATAGGGGACCTCAAAGATATTTTTTCTTGCTTCGCAGCCTGGGAACCTTCTACTGTGATTAAGGCTAACTCTCCATGCTCTGCAACAGCTCTAGCCTGCGCTTCCTTAAGTTTCATTTCTTCCTTCATCTTCCTAGTCTCTATATCAATTTCAGAAACTCCGGCATCCACAAAAACACATCTGGAAACCCAGGAATGAAAGAAAGTCTTAGCAGTCTTCCCAGATAATTTGTTTGAGAAAATAATAGATTAAGGTGGTCATCCCCTTAACGAAGTCAGTAAAGAGAAATTCTTTTCAAAAAGTTATAATCTGATTATGCACCATCTAAACAATCAATAAATGTTGATACACATCTGCCTCAAATCAAGTTTTTAAATTTGATTTTAGTTTGTTTTATCTAACCGGAAGCAGCACTTAAGGAAAATTGACTAAAATCAATAAAAATAATACATCATATATATAGAGCAATAATCTTACTCAATCGTGGTTGGCGTAGCCACAAACAGCTGCCTGCGATGCCAAACAGCTCCAGTAGCATGTGCAATGGCAACATCACCAAGATATCTATACTGAGGGCGCAATGACGATATCACCATGTATTGCTGATAAGCAAAAGCACAATACTCAACTGTTTGGTCCCATGCTGTCCACTCTGGCTGAGGTAACATACTACCTACTGGCTCAAAATTTTCCCAGCTACACATTGAAAATTCCATCTAAATTTATATGTGACTGAAATACTTTAACACGAGACAATGTCACAAAATTTAAGGAGCTAATCAAAATGTAATCAGTACAGATTACAGATGAAACATTGCTTATTATTTCATCAAAAAAGTATGTACCAGACATTCTCAGAGGAACAGAGCAACTGATTAGTTCAATATAGCTGACTAGAGAAAAAGAATTGTAATAGGAAGGATAACCCTATTCACCTGTATAGCTGGTAGTTTAGGGGTGCAGAGTCGGCCGACTTCTGTGATGAAAACCCATCATCATAGCTCGAAAACGAAGAAACATTGCTGTTTCCAAAACCTGAGAGTGGCATAGACTGAATGGTTGAAATAGCTGTTGCAGCAATAGGACTAATCCTTCGGGATGTGCGATAGCCTATACCAAGTAGAGCACCACCATGTAGACCAATGACCTGCAAGGATAATTTATTAAGCATAAGATTGTTGCTTAACCTTGGCGTCAAGCGTTGACACATTGCTTTTTGATACTATCACTCAAAGTCAATAAAATTTTCGCATATGATTTTCATGTTCATCAACCTTTCCTTTTGTTCAAAAGTCAATTTAACAAACTAGTGGATACCAAGTTTGGTCTTTTTTTTTTTTCGTAGTACATTTTATTTTCAATGCCAGCCAAAGCACACAAATTCTAAGGAGCATGATTATGAAGAGGATATGAGATAAATAATAACAAAAGACACGTACTGGTTCAGAGCGACCTCCTACAGATCTCATGAGTATATTTGAGGTACCATCATCCAAGAGTATACGAACTTGGACACTAGCTGATGAAGCTGCACTAGCAGCAGCAGCTTGAGCTGCGGCTGCAGCAGCTTCTCTCGCTTTTCTTGATGAACCACCCTTTGGGATTACAGGCATCCTTTGAGGTAACGCAGATTCTAGAATTGCAAATCTATCTCGACATGTATCCCAAGCCAAGAGTCTTGCACTTCCAGAGTCAACAATGGTCCAGTCACTAACCTTGTAGATAGAGAAGTACAGAATATCAGGCCATACAACTGCGACATACCTACAACCAGAGAAAAACGTCAGTTGGCCACAAAAACAACGACACTCAACAAACTATGCTAATAAAGTTTATTGGCTACTAAGGAATATTCATAAAATTAGTAAGCATAAAAAACTTACTTCCCTGAACTGCTTACAGAAAGAACCGAGTATGAATCATGCGGAACAGGTGCTACAATCTGCTTTTTGGTCTGCTTTACAGTCAACTGTTCACCTGGGTCACCCTTATCGGACAAGGCACTATTATTTCCAAGAGATGGGTTGGCTGTGTTGGATATTTGAAAGTTCAAGAGCTTTAATTCTCTTCCAAGGATATATATAGCTGAATTCTCTCGACTTCCAGGTAGTGCTGGTAGAGGAGCTGCAGACGGGATGGCACGGGGATCAAATTCACTAACTATAATACCAACATTGGTACCAGTTGCAACGAGATGTGGCTGTAGAGGATGTGCAACCATACAATAGACCTAAAAAAATGAAATTAATAAGTAACTACAGGGTACTACCAATGTATGGAAGCACTAAAGCGAAAGAAGTAACGGAAGCAATGTTATAACAATAAAGCAACAAAGGAACTTGCAATCTTTGTAAATCAGCTTTCAGTTTCATGTAGAAATAAATCCAGAGTATCATCTCCACGTTCTGAATATATGATAACTGCCAGCTTCGTGCACAGAACATGTGTTCTCAATCATCATTTTCTTTTTGTACATTCACTATTCAAAACAGCTATCAAAAGTGCTGCTTTTGCTTTGTCAAAGTCAAAATAAGTATGAAGCAAGAACTAAGTACCCTAAGTTTTCTGTGGGTTGCAAGGACTTGAGGCGGAACCAAGGAAGAAAGTTCACATAATGGCCTTGTGAGGGCCGAATAAGTTGGATGCTCAATAGACCTGCAACAAGTCAAACAATTATACACGAATCTAAAGTGTTTTACCATAGACACCATCAAGTGTTTAACTTAAAATACCATATGTGTGAATCTTTAACACAAGTCAAAATATCGAGGTTTGGCGCTCGAGGGTGACACCAAGATGCAACACTATGGCAAGCTAGCTTCGGGACAGGTTTAATCCTACGCAGCTCCTGCAGAGAAAAGTAATTATAAATAACATGCCGGTAAAAAATGAAAAATCATATATAAAATAATTATTACCTTGAATGTCATTGTGTCCCATATGGCCAATGTCTTGTCAGCACCAATTGTAATGAGTTGTGGAGCACTGCCACTTACCCTTGAGAGCTCAACAGCGACCACCCCACCATCATGTGCCTATTACAATAAGAACAACACACCAGAGGAGGATGTGCAAAAGCTTATATAAAGCCATATCATCTAGAAGGAAAAATAATAGTATAACAAAGAAGAGGAAATTATATACTCAATTAATGAAACAAGAGCATGTATATTAAGCCAAAAGTACAACAGCACGAGCAAATCTCACATATCATACTCCCCTAATTATTACTTCGCCTTTAATCGAAAAAGTATGAACGGAAATTTCTAAATGCTAATTATCAATATTCCGAAACAGACACAGAAATCGACTACGAAGTTTCAGTGAAACTAATAACAATGGTGCCTTATCCTCAACTGTAACCAAATCTTGCCAGGCCTAAGATTTGAACGGCTACAAAAATATCCTCTCTTGACTTTTGTATGAAAGAGTAAGCATGAAAAGAATACCTTTAAGCTAAGCTTGGGTACAAGTTCCCTAGAGTCAGTGCCATGATCGGCACTCCACAGTACAAGTAAGCCATCACTACCACCTGAAACAAGGAGTGCCTGCAATTGAAAAGATAGAGAATGGCTGGTATCATGTACTGTACATGAATAACAAAGAGAAATAATTTGATAAGTGTTCATAAAAAACCGTCAAAGTATCATGAAAGGGAAAAGAAAGCTGGTACTAGAATAAATCTGCTAACAACATAACGTAATTATGATATATATTGAATGGGGAGTATCAAACAAACAATTGGGAATAGAGATGCCAATGTTTTAATTTCTTCAGCTCCTAATAATAGGATATGCATGAAAGTTAACCCAAACATGTTATGAAGGCACATGAACATCTATTGAATAGTTTAAGATCTAAAAATCGTAAATATAGTATTTTGCATTGTACGATAGGCACCAGTAGAGTAAGGCCTGTTGTGTCTGTACTTCCCACTTAATAGAATGTGAGAATTTGATTTTTAAAAGAATAAAATATATATGTAAGAAACTTCCACGACTATATGCCCATAACATTATGTATTTTATGATTTTTAGGATTTTCTAAATTACATTATGACACACTAACAGTCAGATGGTATTAAGTAGATAATTCAAAAAAACTCATAGTATGAAGAAGGGTAATTTAAGAGAATATGTAGTTACTTCGCCAGATGATGCCATGAAATTCATCAAGCAATAAATTGATCCTTTATGTCCACCTGTATATCTTCGTGCAAGCTGCAAGAAAGTAATCATTCAAGGAAAGTAACAATCAGTATCACGAACTCTCATGTTGAACCCAATAGAGAACTAAGACAAATATACAATTTTTGGAACAAACAGACCTTCCATGTTATCATTGATAAAACCCTAATGACACCATCTGTTGAACCAAATGCAACTAAAGGGCCATCACCACCAGATGATCTGGTAAGAAACTCCATGCTGGAAAGAAAGGAAGATAATATAACAAACTATGGAGCAAAAATAATCAGAAAAGTAGAAAGACTGTTCGAATACTGATGGAACAATAAATATCAAAGTGCTTTGCTATCCATTACATTAAAAAGTACATACACACATCATTTTATCCATAGTCTACAATTGAGTCAAAAATATCTGCTTAGTAACTAATGGAGGTCTTTCCAGGATAATGGAACATCTTTCTCAGGGGTTAAGGTGTCAATAAATCGTTGCTCGGAAATAAGAGAAAAGGCAATGAACTTACCAGACAAGTGACTTGTTGTCAAGCTCTTGTTTTGGCACATCACGACCACGCATTGTCACCAAATCCAAGAAAATGGCTTTATTCTCACAACAGATGACCAGAAAATGCCGGCCTTTAGTTGATGGAGCAGGAGAAGTGAAAGCGGAAGTGAGATGATTGACAGCTGATGGAGATTCAGCAGCTGCAGAGCGATTGCGCCATAGTTGCCAATAACGCACATCATCGTCATAAAATTTCACCTGCTTAACACTTGCAGGTGGAAAGATAGGGCGTATAAGTCATTTTTTTCTAATATTGAATTTGCGGACACTGAATCGCACCCGGAAAGATTTACTACCTTCCTCCTCGAATGGCTTCAGTGGACTTGGCTTTATAGTCTGGGCAAAACATGAATCTCAGTAAGAACAGAAAGAATCTAAAGGACATACTCATTTTGCCAGAATAAAATGTATTTTTTGAGAAAGTTGATCATAATGGCTCACCGGAATCTCCTTCGGCAAGCTTCTCTAACTTGGCGCCAACTAAACGGCGCTCGTCAACTCCGCCGGCTTTCAGTTCATAGATTACCTGGAATATAGCCATAGACGTTAAGAAACCTTCGAGTCGAGATCAGAAGCGAAGAAAATCAAATCAGAATCTCGATATAAATCAGACCTGACGATGCTCCCAATTCCAGACGGAGACGTGATCCGAATCATCGGCTGTAACAAGCCATGGATGCGTTGGATGTACCTGTATCTTCACAATCTTACCGTTGGTCTGCCGAAATGCTCTCGCGCGCAACATTTCGATCTATCTCTCTCTCTCAGTCCTCTAAAATCAATAAAACAACTCAAAATCTGAGCCTAATTGCATCCGCACAGACGATACGGAAACGCGAGAACTTCCAAACAGAAACTTCACACTCAAAATTGTCAGAAAAGAAAGAGCAAGCAGAGCTATAATCAGATCCAAATCAATCAGATCCGCCGGGGCTATCAAAGAAAAAACTTCGATCCACCACTACAATTGTCGAACAAAAACTCCGGTGGTGTTCGGAAGCGTAAGCGCGAACTGCGATTGCGAGTCTGAATAATAAAAAGGCCCAATAACATTTATCAGCCGTTTCCTTTGGGAGATTAGCTGGGAAGGACGCTTTGAAAAACAATGATCTCGAAAGGCAGGCCAAAATTAGAATCCATTCATAGCCAAATTATTCCCATTGGAGTAAGCGGGATTTGAACCCCACCTGGAAAATTATAAAACTGCCATTAATGAGTAATTCCATGTCAGCGTGTAGAAAACTTATAAAAATTTTCTGTAACGTTGTAGATCTTTGTCAAGTGTCGTAGGTTTTCATTTTCTTTTGCTGTAGGTTTTCATTTTCTTTTGTTGTAGGTTTAAGTGGCTTATCTTTTGTAGGTTTACAAGTTACATTTTCTGGATTAAGTTTTCCTGGGTTTAATTAATTTGTTGTAGGTTTTATCATCAAATTCTCCTGGTTTTGTAGGTTTTTCATTAAATTCTCTTGGTTATGTAGGTTTTTCATTAAATTATCTTGGTTATGTACGTTTGTTTTCGGTTTAGTTGTCGGTTAAGATTTTTCGTTTTGTAGGTTTTTTTTTTACTTGTACTAGGCTCAAAAATTCTTTCTTGTAAGTTTTTATATGGTCTCTTTTGTAGGTTTATTTATCAGTCATTGTATGTTTTTTAGGATTGATTTCTTTTATTTCTCGACTTAGTTCTCCTGTTATGTAGGTTTTGTTTTTGTTTGTTTGTAGGTTTATTGATTTTTTGTTATAGGTTTTCTTGTGGTCCTTGTTATAGGTTTATTTATCAGTCAATATAGGTTTTGTAGGATTGATTTCTCTTATTTCTCGACTTAGTTCTCCTGTTATGTAGGTTTTTTGGTTTGTTTGTTGTAGGTTTATTGATTCTTTGTTATAAGTTTTCATGTGGTCCTTGTTGTAGGTTTATTTATCAGTCAATGTAGGTTTTTTAGGATTGATTTCTCTTATTTCTCGACTTAGTTCTCCTGTTATGTAGGTTTTTGGTTTGTTTGTTGTAGGTTTATTGATTCTTCGTTGTAGGTTTTTCTGTAGTCCTTGTTGTAGGTTTATTTAGCAGTCAATGTAGGTTTTGTCGGATTATTCGTTGTAGGTTTTTCTACAACAAACCTTCTCTCACTTATATATTTACATGTTGTAGGTTTAACGACTTCATCATTGTCTAGTTATCATATTACTAAGTTCTTCCGAACTGTAGGTTTACCGTTTAGTGTTGTACGTTTTTTTTGGAGCCGTATTGTAGGTTTTTCTTTTATATACCTTAGGACGTGAAAAAACTATTTTACCCCAAAATTAAAACATACCTACCTACCTTCTTCTTCAACTAACCAACGACACCGTCTACGACATATTTTCACCATTTTCCATTTTCATTCAAGCTATTAGCCTTTGAGCTTGTGATGAATCTTTTGAGATGTATCAACTTCAATTGAGTTGTGGAGAATGGATGGGTGAGAATAATCATTGACTTTTTTATGTGGATAAATCTCATAGGAGCAAAATCATCATGTTGGATGAAGGAAAAAATCTTGAAGATTTAGAAGCAATGGTGTATGAAGCTTTTGGTTTGACTCAACGATTTCAAGACAATGGATAGTTTTGTAACCTCCATAACAATAGATGATATTGAAACCAACAATTTAATACATTATGAAAGAGTTCACATCAGTATTCGGCAAACCTACATCACACATGACACATATATTACTTTTACATATGAACACATTCGTTTTGTAGGTTTATTTGTAAAACCTACATTATTAATTATATAATCCTACAATACAAAAAATCGAAACTCTTGGATAAGTCTTCGTTGAATGCATCTTACCCAATTGCAAGTTGCATCATTTCAAACTCTCTTTAAGATTTCACCAATGATTTAAGCTTTTCCATGTTGGGACTCGCTCCTTGCTTAAATAATCTCTTAGGATAATCTTTCTTCTTTTCCATTGCTCTGCAACACACATCAAAACTCATTATAAGCGTTTCAGAAAACCTACAAAACCACCAACAAAACCTACAATTCATATCAAACCAACAAAAAGATTTCTAGAAACCTACATAAGCTGTTCATGAAAACATATTTTCACACAGACACAACTTCTTACACATTTACTAATAAATCTACATAACCTTTGTAATAAACCTACACAATCTCTTAGGATAATCCCCTGCCATTGCTCTACAATACACAATAAAACTCGTTATAAGCGTTTCAATAAACCTATAAAGCCACCATAAGCAGTCACATGAAAACTTCATAACTAATCCTTAAACCTACATAAGCAGTTACCTGAAAACCTACATAAGAATAAAATTTCTAGAAAACCTACATACCAATTTCCAGAGAAGTGAAACCAAAACAAAATTTCAAATAGAAGAAGAACAACAGAGAACAAATGTACCTATCGCAAAGGATAATGGCGCCGAAGTAGAACGGTGGCGGAGGAGAACGGCGAAGAAGAAGGGTGGCGAAGATGAGAAGATGAAGAAGAAGAAGAAGAAGAGACACACGACACAGAGAAGAAGAAAAAGCAACGACGGTTCAGGATGAAGAAGCAACGACAACGGTTCAGGAAAAAGAGAGAGAAGGAAGGCAGAGGAGAACAGTGGAGGAGATGAAGAAGATGAAGAAGAAGACGAAGATGAATAATAAGAGATGGCAAAGAGAAGGAGAAGACGCAACGGCGGTGGACAAGAAGATGTGACGTTGGTGAAGAAGAAGTTTAAATTTAGGGTTTTAAATTTTGTTAGTTTGTAATTTCAATTTTTAGTTTTTTTGTCTGAAAAATACAAAAGTTATAAATTATAATGGTATTTTTGTAATAAAAATGAAAAAAAAAATTAATCAGAATGACATTCTCGTAACAAAAACATCACAATGGAACATTATAAACATTTACACACATTTTCCTTTATGAAGGGTAACAAGAAAC
Organism: Lepidium africanum; assembly: GCA_900406405.1. Lineage (NCBI taxonomy): Eukaryota > Viridiplantae > Streptophyta > Magnoliopsida > Brassicales > Brassicaceae > Lepidium > Lepidium africanum. The sequence continues at coordinate 18,076 of OVAX01000506.1, forward strand.
TATTCTAATAATTAGTGGATTATATTGAACTATTTCAGTCATTCTCTTTTTTTTTTCTCGTAACAAAGATTTTATTAATTATTCCCAAAAGATTGGGCTGAAATTACATTTGGTTTTACAAATAGTAGATTGATGGGCTAGACCATAGAGGCCCAAAGCAAAATTGGAGTGTCGAGGAAGCCAAACCACTTCGTGTTCTTCGCCATCTCGTAATGCAAATTCCGACGAATCTTGGAGAATTGATATGCTGGAACAGCCACCCTCAATACCTTTTCTTCAATCCCTATTGTTGATTATCTCTTCCACAAAACCCATCAGATGGTTGAATCTAAAAGCAAATCAGAGTTGAAATCCACATGTGAAAGCCAAGCCAAGACCATCTGATCTTGTCGGACCCAAATTGAGTCTGATATTAAACCACTGTTATTTGATTAATGGTGGCAAGTGATTCAGAGCTTTAGTCATCAAAGCATTGAGAACTCCACATAAATATAAAGTCATCACAACCTCTGACGAAAGGGAAGGAGAGATCGCCAAATCTGATGCTCAGATCGGAGAACTATATCGGATTATAATGTCGGATGAAAGTGCATGGCGAGAATTCAGATCTTTGAAGGATGTGAAAGAGCAAAGCTGGAAGATCTTGTCTTCACTGGAAAGTTTCTTAGATCGACAGAAAAACTAAGGAAAAGAAGATAAAATACAAGAAAAAACTAGACATAAGCCAGAACTAAAGAAACGAAGAGATAAATTCAAAGTTTGGCTAAAAACCGGAATCAAAAGGTAATCGACACAAAGTCGGAGATTAATCTGGCGATGAAACCCAGAAAAAAATCCGGCGATGAATCCCGAAGAGTACAACCGGTCTACACCGGAAACGGATCTATATAGATGCATGTGTATTCTTCTCTGTGATTACTCTCAGAAAAATTTTGAAGGAGAGAAGAGGGTAATGTGAGAAACACATCAAAACTCTAGAGAGAAAACTCTCTCTTTCCTAGAGAGTCTTGTCGTTGTGATTTCTTTTCAGTCATTCTCTCTTTAGTTTATATATAAAAATAAATCAGAAACCAAATTCTATACTAAAAATATTCTTTTAAACGAAGGTATTCGTGCTTGGATGGCGGCTCGAGTTACCACCTTAATGAACCTGAAAAATTACAGGGTAAAACTCTTCATCTTCTACAATTCTCCTTGATGTAACTTCTAATACTAATCCTCAAGCTCATTCGAAGACAACCCAAAACGGATCTGAAGCTAGATTCACAGAATTCGAGAAAACCCAGAAGAAGTATGATAGAGTTTAGATGATGAAAACTCTGTTTCTTATTGATTCTCTGTAAAAATCTCTGTACAGATGATTCACAAGAATGCCAAAAAATGAATGAATTTTACAGACTCAATTCAGCTACAAAGCTTTTCTCCTGAAAAACTAACTCGAAACAGAAACAACAAAGTAATGAACCAGAGCTTCAAAGTCTCCATTTTTTGTGAACCTAGTATCAACAATGTCCCAATGTAGCTCAGAATTGAAACCAGCTGCCATGTACTGCATCATCTCTTTTATCTTTGAGGATGATAGTGAAGTCAAAGGCCTCTGCAAGTGAGCTGTGGAGCCTTTTGCTTGCATACTTTCCCATTGCAGCGCATAATAGAACTGCTTGACCATCTGTAATATACCCACACGGCCTCCTTGAACAACAGCATGTAATTTCCCATCAGTATCATGTATTTCCATTTATAAGACTAACAACAATTCAGTTAGTTCAACCATGACAATACTGACATACATTCCGATTGCTATGAGTCTCCTTTCATAGATGGGTTGCCTTTGTTCCTCATCTAGTAGCACAAAACTGACATACATGTTGAAGCTATGCAGCTGCTGCAATACCAAACATAAACTTCTGAGTAAAAACTCAGTTATTACTTTTGCTATAGCTACAGAATTTGTCTCCAAGCCTTTGAAAAAAACCATCAATCCCAGAGCAACAAACAGAGATAATTGTCTTAATTCCAGTTGCCATAATATCTCATCTTCTATCTCTTCCTGTTCTTGATTGTATGTTCTTTCATCACATTGAAAACAAAGTCTTTTTATCTTCTTCTCTTCAAACTCAGCAGTAGACATATGTCTTCTAGCCTTGGTGTAATATGATCAATAAGCAGCTCATCAAGAAACTGCCTGAAATACATAAGTTTAACATTTGTTTAGAACAAACGATGGCCAATATGATCAATAAGCAGCTCATCAACATTTGCAGTTCATGACCTGCAACAGATGCACTTGGATAACCAACAGCTTGAGCTGTGTAAAGCCAAAAAGAAATCAAAAATTTGCTGAAGAATATTCTTTTGTAGCTTATTAAAATGACAAAACGAGCTAATGTAAATATGTATTATATCATCAGAATTATCACCCAGCTCGAGGGATTAAAGAACATAGAGAGGAGGAGATTAAAGGAAATGATGACACATGTGGGCGATCAAAATCAAAAAGCTAGAGAATAGATCACCGATAAGTACCAATGAGAATCATAACTCATATAATTTCAGTTACGAGTCTTCTCTTCCAATGTTCGATTCAATCAATCAAAAATTCAGAAAAGATGGAAGGAGACTTACGAGTGGGCAACGAAACGGGAGCGCTTAAAACATGAGGATAGAAGGAGGGGAGTATCAGAAACAGCCAAAGCGGAACGAATTTCTTCGACGGTGACACCAGCTCCGGCTAAAGAAGCCGGAGGAGATGATCAGAGAAGTCGAGTCCGAGAATAGGGTTTAGAATCTTCTTGAGTTCTTTTTTTTTAGGCAAACTAAAGAAAAAAAAGGGCCATCATAGTATTACTATCGTTCAAGCACGCTTAACTGCAGAGTAAGCACGTTTAACTGCGGAGGTATAGGATCCGGTGTATTAGTGTTGGTATGATCGCACCCGAATCTTCTTGAGTTGGATTGAGAAAGTTTTTAAGCAGAAATTGAAAATGAATCTATGTGGGACCTAAAAGTGAGTGAATCGATTAGGAATTGAAATTAAGAAATGATCGTGGGCCCAAAAGTAATTAAATCTATTACAAAGAGTTATACCCATAAATGGTTATACACAATTTTCAAAAAGTTATATTTTTACTGTTTTCCATTTAAATTGATATTATGTATCTTTCAAATTTGTTTTTTTGGTTATATTATTGATTTTAGTGGATTAACATATAATTTTTAGTGTTCTATTTATGCATTTAGATTCTAAAATTTTAGAATTTAGATTAGGTAGCTTCAAGGTCGATTATTATTAACAAAGTCACCTTAAAAGTATAAAGAATATGTTGTGTAGATTGTTCCCCAACAAATTAATATATAATATTATTATAATTTATTTATTTATATATAGTATACGTGTAATCGTGTGTATATACACATGTATTCGTGTAATATATATGTATTCGTGTAATCGTATGACGACGACGGTGCTTCCCGGAGTTTTCATCTTCACCATATATATGTATTTGTGTATCGTGTGTATATACACATCGACAATCACATCATGCTTGCTTAGAAGCTTCTTCAACCTCCAAACTAACGACATTAACTATTTGCGTGTAGCTATTCAACGATTATTAGATTATTGATGTTCTTAAATTAATTAATATATTTCATAAAACTAACCATACTTTTACCATTCATACAAGGTATAATTCGTAAAACTGACCCTAGTTTTACCATTCATACAAGGTATAATTCGTAAAACTAACCCTAGTCTTACCATTCATACAAGGTATGATTCGTAAAACTAACCATAATCTTACCATTCATACAAGGTATAATTCGTAAACCTAACCCTAGTCTTACCATTCATACAAAGTATAATTCGTAAAACTAACCCTAGTTTTACGATGGGTTAAATTTTGTGGGTCCCAATTATTTTTTTAAACTGAGAATAAAAAAAAAGGCATTATGGTCAATCAACATTTCATTACAAAGAATTGGGCATTTAGATCATAAGTGCCTATAACAGATTTCCATTTCTTTATTTCATCCATTTGTGACCTTCCCCCGTTTCCTTTTTCGCAAATATATATAACCTCTTTTACAATAACTTTTTTGAATTGATACTTGTTCGTTATTTTAAAGGATCAATGTTTCTACATTAATGATTTTATACTTGTTGAAGAAACTAGTTCTAGTGTTGATATTGGTACTACTAGTCTGAATTTTCAGGCTTCACAAGAGTATGCTTGGAGGTTAAAATTGCCTTTCTAAGATATACATTTCATTTGGATAGTAATATCGGGTTGTGTGGCTGTGAATGATAATCTAAATCACAGGGGCGTTAGCTATGTTTTGGTTTGCAGTCGATGTGATATCGAAAGAGAATCAATAAACCATGTATTATTTGAATACCATCTAGCAATTCAAACATGAGTATTACTAAGAATCTCTTCATCTATTAACTTATTCTCAGGTTTATCGATCTGGTCTAATATGGATTACCTATTTTGGAGGATACCAAATGATGTGGATATATCGATCTTTCCTTGGATTGCGTGACACGTTTGGAAGGCGAGGGATGCAAAATTATTTTCGAATATCGATTTAGATCCTAGAGACATTTTAGAGCAGGCAGAGTTAGATGCTTCAAAATGATTCTCGGTCAGGAAAGATGTTTTCTCTGCATCTCAATCTGGGAGTATAAGTTTGTGCCCATCTTGGACAGCGGTAGCATGACCGTCTACAACATATTCTGGTTTTACTGGCTATCGATCAACTAGTTTGGCGATCTTAAGACCTCTTTTCTGATCTTGGATGGTTTTGTTTTCCGGACTTTATAGAGGGCGCTTGCATGGGAGCTCGTGCAATTCCAAGAAGTCTCTTACCTCTATATTTAAAGGTTGAAGCAGTTCTTTGGGCGATGATGAACCTTCTTTCCCTACATTCAAAGAACTAGCAACAGACATTGCATATATTTTCTAGTTGGTGTTCTCTCATGAAGAGTAGCCCATGTTCTCCTCTTACCTAGAAGATTTTTTGAGACTAAAGAGTTCGTTTTGTTATTTCTCCCTTTATGTTATTCCTAGGTCTCTGAATCACAGAGCTGATTATCTCACCTGTAATAGTGTTTCAGGTGTTATATAAACTCTTTTAAATATTTCTCTTTTTATAAAGTTTGTCAGTTGAACAAAAAAAAAACTCATAAAAACCAATTTGCTAGAAATATAGATATCACAATTTGAAGTTTATCTTTTGTTGATTTTTGCCGAATGGTCCGAATCTATGGTGGTATAGTTGTTGAGAAATATATGTATTTTTGGAGATCCCACAATGCAAGCTCCGGTTTCATGACGTTTAAAAAGAATTAAAAAATAATAGTAATCACCAAAACATATTCTTATTAGCCATGACCAATCGGGTATCGGATCGGGTTCGGATCGGATTATTTGGGTTATGAGTTATTCGGTAATATAATTTAATTACCAAATCTAACCCGAATCTATATCAAATTGGCTTTGGTCGAATTTTAGTCTGTTTCGGGTTTTTCGGTTTAAATCCGAACAAATTATATTGATTAAAATTTTAAATTTTTTTAAAGTTGACAAATTAGATAATATAGAATTCAAGATGTAAAGTTTAATTATATTAGTCAACTATTGGATTACATATAATTAATTGACTAAATGTTAATGGCTTAAATATATATTGGAAATAATTACATTATATATAATATACTAATAAATAATAAAATAGATATATTTATCTATAACTACATATATATAGTGTAAGAAATTTAACTCTCGACGACTCTCTCGATCGCCGACAACACTCTCGACGTGTGCTCGCTGTCGACACCTCTCTCGGAGTAATTTCACTCTGATTACCTTCGACCGATTTTCTCAGTTGGCTTTCCCACTATTAGTTTGAACCGTAATCCCCAACTTTCATCTACACTTCTACTCTCACTAATAAACAAAATCAGTAACAAAGAGTACATTTCAATATCTACCCATTACTATCATCTTTACACCTCAAATCCTTTCCAGTTTTCCCTTTGGAATTGGGTGGCTCACCAACAACTATGGAGCAACAACTGGTGGAAAACCTCATATCTATAGCGATCTCGGAAGACCAAATAATAGATCTCCCCAACACTGGCTGCTACAGAAATGAAGATGCTTATGATCTCACAATAATAGGTAAGCTTCTAAACTCAGAAGCTCATAATATAGCTAAAGTCATGATGAGAGTCCCTAGGGTCTGGAACTTTCATAATTGGGGAATCGTAATCAATAGATTAGATCCTGAGCTCACTGATAAGTGTCTGGAATTAGTCCCCTTATGGATTAGATTATCGAAGATCCCAATTAGATACTTCTCGATAAACATGTTCAAAGCTATTGCGAACACTTTAGGAGAAGTTTTGGAAATTAACAACCCTCATCTTCACTCTTTTGTAAGAGTGAAGATTCTCTTTAATATTTCCAACCCGATAAGATCCAGTAGATCCTTCTGATTACCATCATGAAACTTTATCTCGATCAAAGTTGATTTTGAAAGGTTAAGAAACATGTGTAATGTTTGCCGTAAGCTCACACACAGTGAAGACTCTTGTCCCCAACAACTAAAAAAAACGAGGATGAAAGGAGGAATCACACCACAAACATCTCTAAAGGGATGCAAGTGCCAATGGAGACAAATGCACAACCTACTAATTTAACAGAGACAAATCCAACACAGGAAAACCACCCAAGCGAGAAAACAAGGAGTTCGGATACTCCTGCCATAACAGACAGAAACTCCAAACTCAAGAGGGCTAGCAACTTTGATATAGAGGCTGACTGTGAGGTGGTGGATAATGAAGAGAACCATATGACATATATGGGAGACAAACAATTAATCCCAAAGGAAGACAAACTAGCCTCAAAAAGTATTGCTAAACAGAAGGAGGGAATAGCCAAACCAAACCTTATCAAACATTACTTCAAAAAAAAAAAAAAACAGAAACCAAATATAGGAACACTAATCAACAACCAAGGAGATTCCCCTAGCTCATCAACCGGTACGGTGGCTGTCCTGAAGCCACCCAAGAACCCATGAGTATCATGAGTTGGAACTGTCAAGGAGTGGAGAGCACCTTGAGAGTTCGACGCCTCAAAAAAATACGCAAAAAGCTATTTCCAGACATCTTGTTCCTCATGGAGACAAAGAATGACGACTCACACATGCAAGGAATTCAGAAATGGACTGGCTATGATCATCTCTTCATGGTCCCACCAAGAGTACCAGCGGAGGACTAGCAGTTCTCTGGAAAAACCATTTAAACCTGCAAATTGTCAGCAACTGCTATAACTATATTGATTGTTCTCTTTCAATTGGACTGTAACTGATAATGATTACTCTGGTGTATGGTCATCCTATCACACACTTACGACTATAAGTTTGGAACAACATTCAAACCTTTGGTGCTACTAGAAACAGGCCATGGTTTCTGGTTGGAGACTTCAACAAACTAACAAGTAACAATGATAAACTTTGAGGACCCAGTAAACCAGAAAGCTTTTTCACACATTTTAAATCCTTCATAAGCAACTGCAACCTCACAGAGATTTTCAGGGTTGGACCTCATTTCTCGTGGATGGGAAATCGAACAACATATGGACACAATGCAGACTTGATAAGAGTTACGGGAACACTGAATGGCTAATCCAATATCCCATAACCACCACCAGATACTTACCCATCATGGGATCAAACTTCAAACCCCTTTACACTACCTTCATGGCTGATAACTCCAGGTATTCAAAGAGATTCTGTTTTGATAAACATTGGACTAAAAACAGAGGATTACAAGAATTAATCCAAGTAGCCTAGAATACTTCAGCAAAGGAACCAAATAAGCATACTTTGGATTGCATTGCAGATTGCAGAAAAGAAATATCTAAATGGAAGAAACAAAATCAAACCAATGCTAGAATCCAAATAGACTTAACAAGAGACAAACTGGACAAAGAAATGGCGAAGCAAAGCCCGACTCATCATAAAATATACACGCTCAAACTCGAGCTGGCCATGTATTATAAAGAAGAAGAAAATTACTGGAAACAGAAAGGGAAAGAGAAATGGCTGAAAGAAGGAGACAAAAATTCCAGTTTCTTCCACAAGTATATCAACTTTAAACGATCCACGAACAAAATGTTTTGCCTTTAAGACTCTGATGGACACTTACACTATGAAGAAAGCTCTAAGGGCAACATTGCAACCAGATATGTCTCCGACTTATACCATACCTCAGACCCTGTAGGAATCCAAGAAGTACCAAGGGATATGAGACCCAAAGTCACGGAGCAAATGAACAAACAACTTCTAGCACCTGTTATAAGTCTAGAAAATTAAAGGGCAGCATTTAGTATTAAGGAGACATCTCCCCTAGGCCTGGTGGAATGACAAGGCACTTTTTCCAAGCCTTTTGGATAGTGATTGGCGACAAAGTAACTGCAGACATCAAAGAAGCATTCAGAACTGGATCTTTCCCAGTGGATTGGAACTATACCCATATTACACTAATACTAAAATGCCTTAACCCTTCAGATATGAAGAGTTCCAGACCCATAAGTCTCTGTACGGTGATGTATAAAATCATGTTTAAGATTATCACTAAGAGATTGCAAAAAATCCTTCTGGAAAATATCACAAAGACTCAAGGAGCATTTACCTCAGTGAGACTGATCTCTGACAATGTTCTTTTAGCCCATGAGATACTTCATCATCTACATACAGACAAGCAGGGACAAAAAGAGTTTTTGGCTGTCAAAACTGACATGTCCAAGACTTATGATAGACTGGAATGGAAATTTCTGGAAGCTACTCTTCTTCAACTGAGATTTTCACCTACTTGGGTCATTATGATCATGCTTTGTGTCTCGACAGTGAAATATTCAGCGCTTATCAATGGATCACCCTATGGTTTCATCTCCCCAAACAGAGGACTTAGACAGGGCGATCCCCTCCCTCCATTTCTATTTGTTCTAGGCACATAAGCTCTTTCTCACATCATGAAAATAGCAACACACTCAGGGAATCTCTCGGGAATCCAGTTCAATGATAGGGGTCCTGTGATACAACATCTCCTATATGCTGATGATAGCCTCTTTGCTTGAAAAGCTACACTATATGAGGCTATGACACTCAAAAACTGCTTTGAAAATTACGAGCGTTTTTTTGGACAAAGCATAAACCTAGACAAATCCTCAGTAGCCTTTGGGAAAAATGTAAGCACAGATTTAACTGAACAAATCAAAGACAAGCTTCACATTCAAGTAGATCACGACATTTTTAAATATTTAGGACTTCCTGAATGTTTCAAGGGATCAAAAAAACAAATATTTAGCTTTATATCGGAGAAGATGGAGCAAAGAATGGATAATTGGTTTGCAAAAACGCTCTCCCTAGGAGGCAAGGAAATCCTTCTAAAGGCAGTGGTTATGGCCTTCCCGGTTTATGCAATGTCTACCTTTGAATTATCCAAATATCAATGCCAAAAGATGAAGAGTGCCATGACTCAGTTTTGGTGGAACTCACTAAAGAATCAGAGAAAGATCCCCTGGGTCTCATGGGATGCCATATGCAAGACAAGAAAGATGGTGGACAGGGTTCAGGGACATAGAGAAATTCAATCAAGCTCTCCTTGCTAAATAAGTCTGGAGACTATTGTCATGACCTAATTCCCTACTTGCTAGAGCATACAAGGCTAGATATTATCAAAACTCAGACTTCCTCAACTGTACTTACGCTCTTAAACCCTCATATGCATGGAAAAGTATATGCTTTGGAAGAGAGCTTATTGTCAAAGGACTTCTTCGACAAATCGGTGATGGCAAAAACACAAATGTGTGGACAACTAAATGGCTCTTCGATCAACAACCCCGTCCTCCCATAAGTAAAGAACGTCAGTTCAATGTATATCTAGAAGTCTCGGATTTGATTTACGGTGTAGAATGGAACCATGGGATGGTTATGGAAACTTTCCTTGAAGAAGACCCTAAAAAGATACTAGACAACCCCCCATGCACTACTAGTGTTGACTCTTGGATTTGGTGCTTCCACCAATGTGGTGAGTATATTGTGAGAAGTGGTTATCAAGTAGGCACATCTCACACACATGGCACTGAAAACTCTAACATCACTCGTGACCCGCTCAAATTGGCACTAAATAACAGGATTTGGAAACTCAATATTCCAAAGAAGATAGCTCTGTTTCTCTGGAGGGCCTTGTCAGGTGCTTTGGTAGTTAGAGAGCGTCTAAAAGCTAGAACCGTCACCACAGATAATTTACGTCCTATTTGCGCTGTGTCTGCTGAAACAATTAACCATTGTCTCTTCACGTGTACACAAGCAACACTGATTTGGACAATAGCAGGACTACCTACACCTCAAAGAGGTTTCTCTCATGGCTATTTACTTACGAATCTGGCCTTTGCTTTGAACCGCATCATTTTCAATGAGAACCGGTCAACCCAAGAAAAAATCTCTCCTTGGATATTATGGGCTACATGGAAAACACGCAATGAACAAACAATCAGAGGAAGCCAAACGGATCCTCAAGTCCTAATCAACAATGCACTAATTGAGGCCAATATCTGGACAACACTTAACACCTCCCCTACAGTGGCTCAGGAGAACTCCATTACATAAATAATGGACCGTTACATCACAAAGGAAGGAACTCCAGATTATTTGGTTAATTGGAAAGTGGCTTGGTCCAAAAGAAACCACCAACATGGGGCAGCCTTTGTCATTCACCACGGCAATGTTCTCAACTACATGCACGCACGTCATGTGTTAACTGGTCCCTTCACTCCTTACAACCTAGAATTCTCTGGTCTATTGTGGGTTTTATCTGCACTATTAGACCTCAAGATGACCAAAGTAGTGATTGAAGTGGACAACCATACAATATTCAATGTAGTGACAAACCTTTCCCGTTGGCCTAGGTATCGAAATTGGACCACGCGAATTGCGGATCTAACAAGACGCTTTACTTTACATATCTAGATTACAAGATTATTCATAGAAGATCCAACTCTACGACCAAAAACATAGCTAGAAACGTAGTACGGGACGGGAGATATGTTGACTATATAACTCTAGGTCTTCCGAGCTGGTTGAGAAGCTAAAGAATGAGGAGTCTCACAGCACCCCTCCAAATCACAACAGGTTCATGAAGGTCCATTTCTTATTCCTTTGGTTTTCTTTATCTCCTTCAACATAAGTCTTCATATCCCAATCTCTACCCACGGGATTTCCGCCTTTTTCTCTATTGGGCTGCTTTGGATCCTGCGACTCAATTGCCTTCTATGGACTAGGTTTTTCTAAAAATTAAATTAGCTTTTGGCTAGTATTGGACCTTTACTAAGGCCCACTTTCTAATAGCGGTTTTAACTTCCCGCCTTTTTCTTTTATCCATTTTAGTTTTTGTCTTTTTTCCTTGTTTTCTCTTTTTGTCTTCTCCTCTATTACCGAGAAGAGCTAGACCCGGCGAACAAGTAATGTGACGATTGAGCATTTTCTTAGGTAATGATTACATTCTTCTCCCACCTTTGCCAAAATCTCCTCGTTTTCCCAGGTTGCCTTCACGCTTCTCATGGTTAGCTTTTCACCTTTTGCTATTTGCCAAGTGGCATAAATTGTCAGATCTGTAGCTTTCCAAGAACTACTCTAGAGAAACGTAGCGTTTCTTGAGTGACAATCTTTTCTCTTGATACCCTCCCTAGCATGCAAGATTCACTTATTATCTCGAGACACTAAGACCAATAAGATGCAGGGAAAAGAAGAGGCACCACTCAACTCTCACTTTATTTTGGCTATAAAAGATGGCGGGATCAACCTCCTTGGATCACATTGTAACATAAATGTACAATAATCTTTGGCAAGCTTTGAATCAGTTTGATCTTGGAAGGAAAGATCCTACAGGTTTCCTATATACTCCAATGTACTACGACACCCAGCTAAGGAATCGCAAGAGCCTACTGATCAAGGCGCTGAATCCAATGGAGCAAACAATTCAGGAGATGATAGAGGATCTCCCAAAAGACTGGTGCCTTCATACGACAGTGCAAGGGAGGATTCTGGACAAGGATCTCGCTCAATTCTTCTTTGACAAGGAAGAAGATCTGAATGCAATTTACCGTATGCAACCACTCCTTTACAACAGATGGTTAGTTGCAGCAGAGAAGTGGATCAACAATCAATCACTTCTAACATCACCAGAGTCCATCTCTGGATGCAAATTAGGTATCTCCCTATTCAATATGCTTCGGAGGAGGTGGTCAAATCCATTGCAGGTCTTATGGGAGAGGTTTTGGAGGTGGACATGAACAATTCTCCAGTCACAAGACCTTTACTCATTCGAGTTAAGATCAGCTTCAACACGGAAAACCACCTCAAGTACTACAAATCCTTCTACTGTGAAAACGGGGACATATTCCAGGTCCAGTTCTATTATGAGTGGGTTACACGACTCTACTTTAACTGTCAGAGAATTACTCACAACACTACCTTCTGTACGCACGTTAACACTTTGATGGATTTATTTACGTGCCTGATTACACATGGACAAGATCCTTTCGATGGTCCAGACAGTGATGGTTCAACCAGAGATTGGTCAACTTCCCCTGGTTCGTTTGTTACTCAGCCTCCATCGTCCAACACATGAGTTTCTCTTGAGCAAGACACAAGCATATACAGTACGAAAGTCACAATCGAGGATGTCTTGAACAACCCACACGATACATTCATGGCGGATGTCTCCCCAGACCCTTTAGATTTGGATCTCACGATTCCAACTACGGGAGCTGACTCTGCACTCATCCCAGATGACATCACGAAGACACCTACAATACCATCTACGGCAAATGTCAAAGATATCAATCTGGCCGTATCATCTTCCCTCTTGACGGAAACCCAAGAACCTGCTCTGTTGGCTGTGACCGTAGTTGGCAACACCACGGGCATTAACAACAAATGATCAAGTCGGCTCTGCTTTGGGTTTCAACCCCCTTTTGTTTCTATCTATCTACGTTTTAATGTTAGTTGTTTTTCTTTCAATTTAATCTAGTCAGTTTCCAGAATCTTTAAGTATGTTCCACTGCTTTGGATTCTTTGGTATCTTTTGTTCTGAGATTGGTTTTAACCATCTCCGTTGCTGTACAAGGATTAGGACCTTCAAATCCTAAATCTCCTCTTTAAGAGAAAAAAAAACTACATAGGTTATTCAGATTGTTTGGATTATACGGATTAAACCCGACCCAAACCTGAATTTGTTGGTTCTTCAAAACTATATCCAATCGGATAATTAAGGTTATCCAAAGTATTACCATATTACATTATTTCGGTTCAGATCGGTTTGGATAACCCGAATTGGACGGGGCTAATTCTTATACAATTTTCACAAATTCCCTGTCCCTCACTTGTATACTGCCTAAGAAAATACAAGAAAGACAAGTATAAATCATGTATTCTATGCACACAAGTCTCCAGTTTAACAGATGCTACTTCGACTTAAAACAAATCGACTGTGCCAGCTCCGGGTTTTCCCAGTTTCAATAGTCGATAACAACACACTCAGCATCTCCTTTGCTTCTTCCTCAGATGAAAACTTTAAGTTGGTCTGCAGAAGCGGCTGTGCTGAAGGATTGTGCCATCGTTTTTTGGTTGGGCTGCTCTTCTTTTGCTGGTCCCGTCTCCAGTTCCATACACTATCTGAATTGCTTCCTATGATGCGGACAATTCCGTTGATGCAATCCGTATGTATTACACTCTCCATACTGATTTCTCTTTCGATATTCCATACCAAATCTACTGGAGTTCCGGGAAACCCCGGATTTCTAAAATCTACCAAGCTGGGGTTGCTTAGAACCAATACTAGTCTCTCTGTGATTACAACGAAATCTCCTTCTTGCTTCAGGGATTTGCACTTCACCAGTGTCTCGCCTTTGAATTTCAGGGAATCTCCAACCTCCATAAGTACTGCTGTCCCTACCGCTTCTTCCCATGAGTAAGGCCTTAAAGGTAGGTCTCTACTCAGAGGCCTGGGAAGACGAAGCCTATGCCTTTGGGATCTTGGGTTATGAAGCCTGCTCCGGTTTCTGATACTCTGTGCGGTTTTCCCAGTTACCTCTAGGATACTAGCTGTTGGTCTGGCCACAAGTCCAGTAATCCCCAAGGCCATTCCTGAACCATATAGAGCCACACAACTACAAGCATCAAATTACTAAGCCACAAACAAAGGACAGATAGTACATGAACATCAAATGCTCTAAATACCTATATATGACACGAGCGATAATCATACCTGAGATGACGCCAGGAAGACCATGCTTCTCAGCTCCTCTTATTGGTGATTGTAGGAGACCAGTGAGTCCCTGTGATGAACATCATTAGGCCTTTCTTTAAACAAAGTATCAAGCAACTATGATTCCAGGAATTTTTATCACATCTATAGCAATTGCAATAAAAATTGCAATATTCACTGTTAAGCAACGGAGAGATTATCACAAGCATCGTAATTTTTTTATGCAAGTTCAAAGGGCAATGAAGTTGATGCTAATTAAACATAATGTTAAAAGACATGGTGAAATATCTGACAAAAACCACTTCCAAAGAAAGTGTAAAGATTATACCTCAAACACTTCGCCTATAACTCCTTTGCTACGTGATGCTTCACCCAATCGGTGCTTTTCCATCCTTGCAACATCATGGTCATTGAATGTAAATGCAACAATACCCTGCAGCGAATTGAGAAACATCTGTGAATATTTCCTAAAGGTGGCACTTTGCCATAGGTTTTAAGCAAAACAGATGTGTAATACCTTGTGTGCAGCTTTACTGAATTGAGTGGCAGCATCACTTAGAGCATACACCGTGCTACTCAAGAGACTTGTGGTTCCGTGAGCCATTCCCTGAATAATTCCTGCTGGGCTCTGTTCAAGTAACGTTGATTAGCAAATAAGGGAAAACTAACAAAAACAGAACATGAAAGGGAAAATTAACAGCAACAAGAAAAAATTTTAGTCATACTTTTGAGATACTGCTGCTGGGAGCTGACAAGAAATCTTTAATTCCAAGTGCAACATTCCTCGCAAATCCCATGGGATTACCAATAACACCAGCAGAACCAAACACCTGTGTGTAGATATTAGTATAGTGGATTGCAGAAACACGTCTACCAAGTATAGTGGGAATCTATTGGACTATAATTCTCAAGTGAATAGTATATTACTATTACAGCAATTAAAAAAGGGAAATTTCCTGGATCTTACCTTGTAAATCTCATGAAGAATTTGACGGGTATAGTGCTCAACAAGGATCTCCTGAAATGATTCCCAACTAGTCATGTGATGAGCAATTGTCAGTTGCTTGAGATGTATTCGAGCACCCTCAACATCAGCAAGAGCCATAAGACCTCTCTGGAATTGGATCATAATGATTCAGTTAACCATGTGTGTAAAATACGACGGCATTTATTTTAGAATTTGATGTAATAATGATCAACATGATGGAAACTCTCTTTACAACATGAATGGTCCGAGGAGAAAATATATTACAAAACGCAATGATAAACTTCATGATGTAAACTCTCTTAATTTCTAACGAAAACAAAAGAAGAAGGAAAATGCTTGAGTATCAAGAGCCAGAGCAAAACAAAAAACAGCACAGGACCCTAGTCTCTCCCAAAATCGTACAGGTCCAAACTTATCAGTACACTAATCTGTCCTTTCTTTCTATGACTGTATCAAGTAATCCTAGCGTTGAAACAAAGAAAATATGGTAAAACATTTCACGCCGTCAAAAGAAAGGAAGACTATTCAAAATCTAATGTCACAAATCATTAATGCATTGAATTTAAGCAATGCAGTATATATAATCTGATGAATGATGCAATATTAATTCATGCAGTACATACATGAATAAGGGAGTCCCCGGAAGTAAGACTCCTAAGCATCCAGGGAGCACTGCAGAAGCTGTCAATATTGTGGCACATAAAGGACCATGTGAATCTACATGTAGATAGGATATGAAAAGGATATTTATCCTGACAGAACAATTGCTCACCTTAACGTAAACTTTATAGGGGCCAAATCGAATGTTTCAACATAAAATTTCCTGTGTCTTCGAGCCAACAAGTGAATATGCTGCCAGGGAGCTCCTATTGGAATCACTATAGGTAGAGATACAACACTTCTCTGGCTTTTGTTAAATACTGGAATGTTTCTTGCATGTGGAGCATTTTCCAAACTTAAATCCTTGGAACCAGTGTCATAAATCAGAGGATGTAGCGTTGGATCTGAGAGCGGCAGGAGCCTAGCCTGAGAATTAGGAACCACTGCTTTTACGAACTCCAGCAAAGATAATAGCGTTTGTAGCTCGAGCTCAAGTCCAAATTCACCAATCCTGCATTTGTGCAAAAGTTAAACTGAGAATTCGGAACATGTATATTATAGTAAACTGTGTGGATACTAAGGAGAGTTTTAGTGGTAATCATACCTAATATTAATGTATTCAAAAGAAACAAGTGAAACATCTTTCTTCCGCCACTTTGCTAGGCCAATGTATATTACAGGATCACGGGTATTACCCCTAACTTGCTGAACAGTTTCACTTAAATATATTGCTTTGTTATCCTTAATGCCCCAACCAGGAAGAATGCCCCTGTGGTCATGATTGAATGACAATATGACAGGATACGAAGAATTGTGAAGCGGGTTGTCTATCTGTAATGAAGAGATTTGAAAGGATAGCTTCTGCTGATCCACACTCTGACTTAGATCTAACATAACATTTGACGCACAAGCATATACCAATTCCTGCGAGGAGGACGAGTTATGGAGTATAATAAGAATCTTGGGATGTATTTATACACGCTTATAGTTTTAGGTGATGGTTACCTGTGGATGAGAATTAACCAAAGATACACCAATGCTTGACAGGACAAGAAAGAACTTTTCTGAGTAACGGAAGATATTATCAGTTTGATGCTTTTGCTTTCCTTTCTCATGGAATCTGGAGGTAAACGTTTCCTTCATATCCTTTATGGTGTGATAACCTGAATCTACAACACTGAAAACCTGGAATGGGGAGAAGAAATCAACAAGTTGCATCAGCAACATAGAGACAGGTAATTGTGTCCTCAGAAAGTTAGCTAAGTTAAGGACATTTTTGTCAGAGAAATTATACCTTTGTAGCTCCTTCAGCACATATAGACAGCAACAGTGTCCTTTCAGGTTTCTGAAGCAGGTCAATTAAAACAATTAAGTAGATAAGAAAACTTGAGACTCACTGATAGAAGGGTACAGACAACTGAAACAAGGATAGACAATAGTCCTCTAAGCACATCTTTGCAATTATTATGTGGAACTCAAAAGGGAGTATAAAAAAAGGGCAAGTGAATGTGTTTGATTTTCATGCTATTAGCTGACATTTCTTTTTTCTTTTTCTTTATTCACTATTGTAGTTTCGGTGTAACTTTCAATGCCAGCTCATTCATTTGCCAACTAATCCAATGTTACGAGACCTGGCAAAAGATATCTACATAGCCAGGAAAATGAAACTGACTTGAATTTTTGCATTCATACAAAATAAAACACAGCTTGCATTCATATCATCTAGAGTTGCATGCGACTAGTGTTCAATCTACAGATGCATCTAGCATGTAGGAACCCCTTGGCAAAAGCCATGATAACCACAAACATTTACATAACACAATAGTTTGTGAGAAATACCTCACAGGTGGAGCGCAAGTGCACTGCAATTGGTTGTTTTGTTATCTCAAATGCATAGGAGCCTATAACACGATCCCCGGGCACCTACATTCCTCAATAAGAGAAAACAACGTAAGGAAAAGAAGCGAAGAGAGACAAAAGAGTATCATCAACAGATACAAAGGGATAATCTGATACTATGCAGAAAAAGTAATCATCATACCTCAATGGTCAAACGATGTGGATAACAGGGTTCATCCCACGCATAAGGGCATGACGTGTAAGGATGAACTATGGTATCAAAAGTTTCACATTTTTGTTGATAAACCCTAAGTCTCTACAGCCACAAGAAGAAAAAATAGCCATATTCAGTTCCTTGTAGGAATAACGAAGGATTTTATAATCAATATGATATCACATTGGTGATTCATATAGCTAATTTTCGAGTAAGAAAAATGTTTTTGCACTAAGGGACGACTCTGCTGTTAGTCATGGTACCCCTTCCCTGGATATCTTACCTGTTTTAAAGTATCCACATGTTCACTAACAACTACAATTGGGTCATAAAATGCATGCTACAGTACAGACACAACTAGCATAGCTTACACGATGGTAGACAGAAAATCAAGTACAGATTTACGCCTGATAAATATTAATTACTTCATTTGATTGCTTGAAGTGTTCCAGATAATCATACTTAAATTGTAGAGTTGAACAACCTGATGAACTGATGGGAGGTATAATTACTACTCTCTAGTTGGATTACTGACCTCATTCGAGAAATTGTCAATCCTGTAAGGCATATAACCCATGTCATCATCGGATAACAGGATAAAGTTTGTCCCGAAATTTCCATGAACACCCCCTACAATTTTTTCATCTCTACTGGACATATTGGCATTCTGAACTTCCACCCGCACCATGTTGAAAGTCTTATTAACATAGTTCCAAATCTTCAGTTGAGTATCACCTAAATGATCTGGCAAGAAGCTGCCTGACCATTGCCATCCAGGCTCATTTAAACGGATTGAAACCTGTAACTCTCTGTTTATACAGAAGGGTAAGTGACACACAGGTAAAAATCTTCTAATTGTAACTTCTAAGTACAAAGGAAGAATAAAAGTAACAACAGAGGTAGTTTCAAATGAGTTCCGGGAGGAATAAGATGAATCATTCAATACAATCGATTAAAAGGACAAAGAGTGGCACAATTTTAGTTTTAGACAAATTAAAAGGGAAGCACACATAAAGCCAAAACAGAGAAATGTAAATTATATAAAGATAAATCAGCAAATATATCAAGCGTAAACAGCTACGTATATAAGAAGCTCAATATGAGCACTAGTTCTATTAGATAAGACAACGGAAAATTGCATGGGAGGTGATTAGAAGAAGTAAACCACTTTGTAATACCAAGAATGTGTTGTATAAAAGACCTAAAATATAACAAACCTCGTAGTATCTGTCCATTGAAGCTGAGAATGCTGCCCAACAGCCAAATGAGAAACTAAATTGGTTCCCTTCTGCTTGTAACACAGGTTTTGGCTGCATGAATTACAGATGATATATCTGCAACATGGGAATCTGTTTAGTAGATACATTGGGATAATACTACAGGAGAAAATAAAGCATTTGGTCAAACTATTTATGACCTTGGTTGGAACGTAATTGCTTGCGTTCTTCCTGCTAATGCACCACCAACAATAGAGCATGTAACAGATAATAATGATGATTCACCAGGCGATAGTTGTGGGACAACTACATTTGTTGAACCATTGGGCGGAACAAGAGGAAATGGAGCAGACCACAGAGAGTACGGGCTATTTAGCTTATCTGACCCTGGCAGGTCCCGTTTGACTTGGATCATGGTGTCACTGGCCCTGGAAATAGGGCAAGGTGAATAAATGCATGCCTTTACTTTGCCAGCCTCATTATCTTGGAAGCACACCTCTCTTAAACTTTTCGAAGAAAGACTCCTCCTGCGAACAGTTGCTGTGTCTTTCGGATATGGTGCAAAAGGGACTTGCCGAGTTGATTGAGTAGCATGTTTATCCACATATCTCTCAGTACTGGAAGCAGTGTTGCTGCAGTCCGATGAGGACGGACTAGAAGGCGCATCTGCCATTGAACCTTTATCTAGCAAATCTTTCTCGGAGGTCAAAATACGAAGACCAACTTTGTGACTTTGAACAAAATGCTGCTCATTGAGGTTGTAGCAGGATGGAATTACGCTGTAGATTCCTTTAGCTCTATTGGTGCAGTCCGAAACAATCAGAGAAGTTCCACTGCAGTTATACAATAGATATGGGACATATATAAATACTTCCCGGGCCCCACATGTTCCATCCATTGTTTTCTCACAAGAAACATAAACAGAACCTGAAAAGGTGATCAATATTATAAACAGAACCTACAAAGTTGTCTCAAAATGAATATTTTTAACATAAAGTGATAGACCTTACCACAACTGAGGTTCAAGTCAAAAGATATAGTTTCAATCTGAGAGAACTTCCCTCCACTGAACTTGGCCACTGTGCTAAAACTTTCCGAGCGTGGAAACTTCAAAGATGATGATCTACAGCCATTTAATATGAACTCAAGGACCAGGTCATGTGAAGGATCAATATGATGGAACGGTGTCTCCCCCTAAAAAATACTTTTTCTTTTCACACAAATGATACCATATTGACGATAAAAAATATAATTCAACTCTAGCTTTCAGAAGGACATTGCATAGAAATATATCTCAGACCTCAGAAAGGGATGCAGTCTGAGTGATGCCACCACTTTCAATAGAAAGTGATATTGGTTCTGGCAGACAGTTGTTAACAACAAATGGAGTACTTAAAGTCACTTGATGAATAGATCGCTCTCTTGATTGGTCAAGATCGTGCGGCTGCCGACCAAAATTTCCGTCTGCCAAATCATTAAGATAAAACATTGCCGGCAAGCTAGTTCTCTGAACAGATATGCAACACCGAAATGGTTCATGGCTAGGCTGACATGGATAACAAGCAAAAGATCGGCGAAATCCTGTCCTGCTATCCTGAGAAAGAACTTTGGAGATACTATGAGCTTCACTCCATAAATAAGAATCTCCGAGAGGACGCCACCGTAGCCGGCCGGATTTAGCCAAGTGTAGGGGCAGTGGAAATTCCTGACCAGGAAAAATCGGATCTAGGATCTGAAAATAGTATGACATAAGAATAATAAACGATGATGTCAAGATCAACCAGTTAAGGAAACCAAAGAAGAGAATAAAATCAGAACTTCTTGTTCTTAAAAGGCATAGAAACAGAGCTTGGTACAGAATATATCAAAGTAGCAAATTCAAATTCAAAAACCTTCGGGGAGACACCAAATGGAATATCAAAACGAAGTTCCAATGGCATGGATGTGGAGTTCAATACTATTACCTGAAAAGTGGAAAAATCATACGCAGACTCAACAGTTATAAGGAATACAAAGAATATACATTGTAATGCATTGATACATACAGTTGAGTATACTCGTATCAACTTGCTCTGTTGCTGCAATGAAACCTCATACACAACAGGAACAACAAAGCTGCTTCCCGAACCAGATTTACTTGTTTTGTCACCATTATCATTGAAGTTTGATGTTTTGGAAAAATCAACCTCGAAATATGAAAGGCCAATTCGATCCATTGAATGAGGAGGTGAAGCAAAAGATGTTCCATCAAGTTGGACCTTCATATAATGATGTGTGGCATCACCCGATTCACTGCTGAAATTACCAAAATGACTTCGACATCTATCAGGAATGTGTAGTGAGTCACTATTATTGAGATAGATGGGAACAGAGGAACCAGGTTGGACAAAGTTCTGAACCACTGGAGCTGACATATTGAGCACATCTGAATCATGTCCTTGAAAAATTTGGTACCCCAAAGGAAGAGAAGTTAAATTTTGAAGTACATAGGGGGAATATCTTTCTGTCCTAGGACTCCTGGTGCGGTATAGTGACAACCCCTTATCGTCAGAAATAGCATCTGTTTCCATCAATTCCGTTGACATCTCAATAACCCTGAAAATGCACTTTAACAGGGAAAGGACAAAATGAACATATATGGAGCTTGAGGGTTAATAGATAGTGAGTTTGCAAAGCATATTTCCGATGACTATGGAATAAGGAGTGAGCCACACCAAGCCCACAAAGACCCTTGGTAGAACTTACCACAAAAGCTAGCTTAATGGTTTTGGTGCTCTAAGGTTTTATAAAGTTCTGATTTGGTGTCCTCCTATATGATGTGGGATTATTTGAATACCAGTCTTATTAATAACAAAAGTAGACGGAAAGTTTTGAAGCTACTCATCCTATCTGAAAACTAGCAAAAATTATTATAGAATTTAGCATCAAATCCACATCCTGAACTGAGGGTCGGGTAGTAAACCAAGCTGCGTGAAACTAACCAGTCCCTGCCGATATTAATTACTAAAGAAAATGTTAACAGGGAAGAAATTATATCTCATCTTACCTCAAAAAGAGATTCTGTTAAGTTCACATTGAGCTGATGTGATGACGCAATAATTACTTCAGTGATCCCAGCATTGTTCAGCAAAGAATTTACCTCATACTTTTGAGATAATTTGATATCAAATTTCCAAGGCTCAATAAAAGGCTCCCACAAGACCTTCAACATATAGTCACAAGTAGCTATCAGCATACTACTAAAACAAAGATATAAATAACAGCAGGATTCTGTCTCTGCCTCGTACCTTATGCATATTATTATATTTCACTTCGAGATCACATGAAATCAAACTCTCTACATTCTTTTCAAACAGATTGGCTTGCAGGAGAAAGTTTCTCATCAGAACTTCAAAAAGCATACCGCTACATCCCCACTGCATTAAAGTAAAGACACAAGAGAAGTCTTCAGCAGAAGCAGCTCAAGAAATCGAGCATAAGTATGGCATATGCAGGCAAAAGCTATAGGTAAGGAGCTCACAGAGAATTATGCAACAAACATGTGCTAGACAATAGACATCAGATCAATTAGCCACTTTTTTCCTTTTTTGCCTTGGTTATATATTTGAAACCAACAAAATTTTACCTATCAAATTATCTCATCAGTGAAGAAAAATAAAGCTCATCATCTCAAGCACCAAGTACAAAGAAGTAACACTAAATTCATATGTAAAAATTAACTGTTCACAACGACAAAGACATACAGTACAAGGCCTAATGGCATAGCCACAATAGATGCTAATACAGCACTTCATGACCATAAAAGTGAGACAATGCAGTGTGTTCATAAACATATTATTTTAGCAGGCAGAAACAGAGCAAACAAAAAGATCATGCGGGCTGCCAGACAAAGACATCGATTGGCACAACAGAGGTGACAACACATGCAGTGATATACACCTAAGCAGCAAAAGTTAATACTTGCTAGGCCAGTTCTGTATCATATAACATTGAAGAGATATTATATATCAGTAAATAAAGCACAGGCGTACCCTTCCATCTGATATAAGAAGAGACACATCTGTTATCTGGACTTTCATACTTATGTTCCCTTGCGAATTTGGTGAAGATGGTGTCTCAGGTACATCAAATGCAACTCCATCCCAGAAAGATAATACTTGATGAGATGCATGCATCTCTACATTCTCAGAGAGTATCCCCACATCCATGTTCATGATTTTCTTCTGATTCATATGAATACTAGTTTCTATAAGTAGTTGTGACGCCCCAAATAGAGAGCAAGACCTGACAGTATTGACACCGGATATAGCAAGAATCCCACTGAGCTTTTCAATCTTATAGCTCAGTTTGACATCTCTCCCATGAATAGAAAGTTCCCCACTCCTACTACATGCTGAAACAGAAACATACTTACAGTATTTCCCTTTAAAAGTTTTTATGTGCTCATCCTCAGATCTCCCATGGATATCAGTAGCCAAGAACCCTGGAAATTCTGTGTGGCTTGTGCAAAGAGGAAAATGGATTGTGACACCCACAATCTCTGATCTTGCAGCAAATACCATAACCTCGGTAGAATCTTCTGATACGCCATATTGGAGATCATTCAAAACTCGATCATTATTGTCACAAGTACTCCTTGCCATTTCAATATATTCATCCGTATCCAAGTTTGAACCTTCTGACAAAAAACTATCCTCCAGTTTGTGGGAATAAGATTTCAGAAGTTCAATAACTTCAACCCAATCAAACCAGTGTAACCATATGTCAAGGGATGGGAGAGAAAAACAGAGATCATATTTATGTTCAGCCTGTTCCTTAAATCCGACTTTGAGTGCCGAGGGATCCCCATATGCATTTATACACCTCGCTAACATGACTGAGCTTAGCAATGAATAAAGGCTTATTTCGAAAAACTGAGTATCCAAGCTCATAGGGGAATTATTTTTGAGTTCTCCAGCGCAAACGAATTTCATATCAGCCTGGAGCACTGGTTTCGACAGCAGTGTTCCAGGATCTTTACTAAACTGATGCAGTTTTGTCCTAATTAGATTGACAAAAAATCTGAATTTTATAAAGCTTGTCAAAGATTCGAGAGATGCAACGGACAGGTCTTGCTTTAGACGCATCTTTGTGTGAAGAAACTGAGGAACATCAGAACTGAACAGTTTTGATTCCTCACCAACTAAAGAAAGCTGATCAACCACATCAAGAAATGCCTTAAACCCATTCAAGGCATAGGAGTCTGCAAAGAAAAAAGTAAGCATCACTTGAAATTGCAGAATCATTATAGAGAGGGAGAGCGCTGAGGAACAAGAATTAACATGAAGGTAAACACCACCTACCATCCACAAAAATTTCACAAACTTCAACCCTTGACATAACACATGCCCAATCTGATAACGGATTGCGATCACAAGGTAATCTAATCCAAACATCAGCAATTATGTTAGCAGCCAGCGTGATACTTCTACACACCGCGTCCTTCTTGAATGGTAATATGTCATTTTCAGAAAGCAGCAATGATAGTGATAAACCCCGCCCAAATATGTTTAAACAGTCAGTTAGCCCTGCTACTTGATCAAGTGAAATGACACATTCCTGCGGTATGTGTTGTACCACATTGCTCATAGCACACTCTGCAGTAAAACTAATATACAACTGCTGAATATCAACTTTCAGTTGCTGGCGAACATCATTTTCCACAGGAAGAATCAAGGCAGAGTCCAGTATTTCAATTTTATAAGTAATGGCAAACTCAGGATGAACCTTGGTGAATTCAGTAGCTTGTGGCAATGACTGCAGGCTTGACTTCAAAGTCCAATCAGGAGAAGAGAAGTATCCAGTTACAATGGCCAGATATTCTGGCAGCAGAATGCAGTATGAGTGTTGAATGCCTATGCTCACTTCAAGTTCAGAACCAGAAGGCTCCAAATTCCTCTTCCTTACACGTAGGTTCAAGACCGGTGTGACATTGGTTAACGAATGTTTCCAAAGAAACCCACCAGAATAGTTGGTGAACAAAGATGACTCCAGCACCAAGCCTTCAACAGACGCAACCAAATCAACCCAGCCATCTGAAATGGTAAGCAAGTATCTGGATACTGGCAATATAATAGTTCCAAGAACACTTGAAGAATCATGAAAATGAACATTGATGTTAGAGACATGGACATCAACTGTATACTGATTGGTCTGACCAATACTTTTGGAGGACACAAGCTTGTTCATAGGAAAATCATATTTCGGTTGAAAAGAAGAGCTATTACATTTGCAGTTCAAACCTATGTCTGCCTCATCCTTTCCATCCCTTAATATAAATAACTTCCTCCAGTCAGAAGTCGGATAACAAAGAGAACTTTCCAGACTACCAAGAGAACCAGAATTGTATAGAGTCACAAATGGATATTTATCAAGAGGAATGCAGCCACAAGATCTACTTTCAATGAAGTTTGAGAATCCAAATCTTTCCAAATCAAACTGAGGAATTTCTGTACTTGTATCTGCAGTAAGGCTAGAGGGATTTGTAACGGCTGAAGAGATCTTATATGATGCAATCTTATCCAAAAAACATGTCAGCAAACCAAATATGTATGGGTAGCAATGGATTTCAACTCCTCTCCAATAGATTGTATACTTGTGGAAAACAAAATCTTTACTTTGGGAAACCTTGCACTTTAAGCTGACAACAGCTTCAGGAGTTGTTCCGTTGTCAATACTGTTGGTTTGATCGCTATCATGAGCATCCATCCCATGTCCATGGGAAGAGGGTGATTTGAGTAGATTCCCAGATGAGCATAATAGTTGGCTTTGAGATCCATCTTTAGATGAACAAGCTATCATTTCCAAAGTTCTCAGACAGACCGACCATTCTTCAAATTTGGTACGTGAATACCTGAAAATGACGATTTTACAAAGAAAACTACTGTTAGGACCCCAATGCTACAATAACTAACAATTGACGAGAAAAAGAGGATTGGTGGGCGTGGTTTTGACAATGGCATCAGTAGATGAGTTATAAGCAGTGATCATAAAACCAAATATGTGAATGATGACACAACTGTTTGGAAAAACAAGCAGACATCACCTGCTAGTTTCATAGCTTAAGCTTAACTATCCACTGATACTGTAAAAAAACACAATATGAGCTCCTTTTACTGTTGCAACAATTACCTACCAGAGATCCAACTGCTGTATAGAAAGAACAAGCACTGTGCTACTTTCTCCTTCATGTTCAAGACTGACATGCAACCTGAAAAGTGTCAGGTTGGTTTTGATGGTGAAGCAAAAGATGGGAACGGGGTAAGGTGGAGTATTTTGAGCTCCATGATTATGAATATCAACATATTCAATTACAGACATGACTCCTTCAAATATCGACGGAGAGAAATGGACATTGAAAACAGGTAGAGTAGCTTCGACCTGAAATGAATGGAATGGTAAAAACTCAATTTCAAAATGCAATCTCTACTATTGACTACAAGCATTTTGTACCAAGGAACAAGGAAGTATTATATTCTCTCAGCTTAAATTGGCACAAAGACCTCAACCTGAGAATAAATTTTAATACCTCCAACTGCTTCAAAATTGACTCCTCCGGAATTATACAAGATGCTATCTTGATAAACAAAGATGATTTTTCGACAAGGAGAAGTTCTTGGGAAGCATGAATCTTTGTCAACTTCATCTGCACAAGATGTAGAATGTAAGAACATATATGATTGTTAAAGCAATTCCAACTTTTAAGGGAAAACAAAAACATATCTTACCTCAAGGTCACACATATTGATATCAAAATGATCATAGAGATCTTTGACTTGAAAAGCATCTAAGGCTGCAACAGAACTTTGTAAACCATCGACCACATCAAATTGCATTCTTGGACTTGGGTTAAGAGAATCTGTGATACTAGATTTGAGAGAAAGAGATTCCAATACCAGAACCTGTACAAGGGAATGCATCAGAAGATAGAATAAAAAACGGAGAATGGTATAAATAACAAAAAGAAAGCAATCAATTAATTATATAAGTTAAATACCAGATTATAGCTTTCTGATTCAGCTAACTGTCCGGGGAAAGTTAAGGTAAGATCTTTTATGTCCAGATCCCACTTAATTTTATTTCGGCTGGATAAGAGGTATCTATAATACAAATTACGATACAGATAAGCATCAGATTTAATTTGGATATAATTCTATGCTAACATTCCCATAGAAGAAACACTTACTCAGCTTTTGCGGCCAATCGCGTTTCACTTTCCAGGCCATTAAATGATGATAGTACCTGAGCCACAAAAGAGATTTGTAATCTGTTTTCCCATGTGAGACGAAAAGAATCTTGAAATATATCTTGAAAACATATATTATGTCACAAGCATGAAAACATTTCATATGATATAGCCACAAAATCAAAAGTGTGGTCATACTACAAGCAGATTGTTTCAGCACTTTACAAAAATTTCCTTCCCAGCAATGGATAGCAGAATCTCTTAGACAAGCATGGCACACTAATAACGGCATGGAAAAGTATTATGACCATCCATTCGAAATACAAATTCAAATAAAATTTTAATTATAGGATCCTACGAGCTGACGTTTTTTAGATTCCGTATTTGACTCGACTGCTACATGTGAAGACAGTATAGGATTTATCCCTTGGTTATGAACATAGGGTAAACACCAGGATTTTGGAAACTATACAACATTGTAAATATAGAATTTGGCGTGTGCATTGCACAGCAAGAACAATACTGTTTGCAATTATTTCAATAAAAACTTCAGTTTATAAGTAAATTTTTCAGATAAAATTCACCCGGAATAAAAATTAAATGAAGTGTACACAAGTATCACTGAACAAATGATATGCCCTATAGTCGACTTTCTGTGTCAACCTTCAATTCTACATAGTACACTTAGCTCCATTCATCTCACTGGATTCCTTGGTCAATTCATATATTTTCATCTATAGAATTCTCAACTTTCCAACATGTGATCATTATGATATTAAATCACAGAACAACTGACGTAATATTCTACTTTTAGCCACACTTTCTTAAACCCTTTTTTCAGAAACTTCATTATCATATTCAGAACAAACTTTACAAACATCTAGCAGATGTTACGAGATAAGAGCTCACCCTTTCATGTTGAAGTTTGAAGTATCTTGAGCCGGAGAAAAATTTACTGACAGCTCGAAAGAAGTCCACATCATAAGCAGCTTCAAGTGGTTGAAGGGTGACCTACAGAAACAAGATGCGGAAATCTATAACAAAGTCAATCCTAATGATTAACTACTAACAAAAGACCAAGACTCCCTAAATTCTCAGGAGCAAGTGTTGGATTTGTCCACAAAACGCTGATGCAAGGTGCAGTTAGTTCACCTTTAATGATAATGCAACATCATGATCTTTATACACCTCCAATCGTACTTCATATGAGGGTTTCATTTCTAGTGTATTACTCTGAGAACAGACCTGCATGTAACAATTTAGGTTTGTTTATTCTCAAAACAATATGAAAAGTGCTAACATAGAATTTCGTAACAGAGACAATGGACCATAAGTAACAGTTAGATGGTTCATAGCTGTCTAACACATTATTAAACAAGCTGTAGTCTGATAATGTTCATGATATTAGCAATTTATCAATAAAATGGCATAGGTGCAACAGCATATTAAGACACGAACCCCTTTCATGGTTAGAATTTCTTTTCCATTGTGAGGATAGACTAGTCTTCCAGAATCAACAGAAAAAATCATTCCCGTAGATTCTTTCCAAGACTTGCATTCAACAATCACCCCCAAAATGTCCAATTTTGTTATGACTTGAGAAGAACCCCTGTGGAATAAATAAGATAAAAAAATCTGAACAGATAAAACTAGTTGACGCAGAGACCATGATGAAGCGACTAAGATATCGTAACTTACCCACTTATCTGTTGCAAAAGAGCAGAAATTTTGTGTACGTTGAGTCTAACGGAGCATGTACAGATTTTACCAGTTGCGCTTGTATTTCTAGGAGACGAAAAAAGAGAGTGAAACTTTGTTGCCTTGTGTATATCCTGCAGTAAATGAACAATTACTACGATGTTTCATAGAATTTCGAAACGCCACTGCTATTAAATGGTACATAAAATACCTTGACAACTTCATCGGAAACAACACCGGAAAACTGACTAGAATCCTCTGTACCTCCGGCACCAAGCATTCCACGTGACAACCAATTCAACCACCCACGCGACTTATTCGATGTCGGATCATCACTCTGTTCCCTTTCTAAGGCAACCTGTTCCTTTTCAACGCCAGTGGCACCAGTTGATTCTATGTTCACTGTCAATTCTGAACCAGCTTCCTGCATAATAAGATCCAGAATTAAAAGGGTAGATAAGAAAATGTCATTGCTAGGACATCAACTAATCTGCTATCTTAACAAACTTTTGTATGTCAGCAAGCAACCTATTTTGCCATACCTGCATCTCACCTTCCGCTGCAGACCTATAACTTAAGATATCATCAATATCAGACTTCTTCTCCACTTCTTCCAAACCGAAAAGGATAGACTCATCGATTGACTGTAGCCAGAGGCATAAAGCACAGCCATATTAGTGGAGAAGCAACTTGACAAGGAAAACTCTGGTTTAAAAATGCTACATAAAAAACCAGCCCTACATCAACTCATCTTCAAGTTAAAAAGATTACGTATTAGCTGTACAAATATTTCCAGCGTAAAGCATCTTATCAACATATGTTGGAGAATAAAGCAAGAGAATATAAAATTTAAGGAAGAGAACATATGTATTTCTTTCAGTCAAAAAATTCAGAAACAACTACATTTTTAGGATGATATGTTCCTATAGAGTATATGATAGATTTTAAATATATAGAATTTTTCTTGCATATATTTTTAGAAATGTATTATGAAACAAAAGGCTTAATTTAAGTCTTCTGCAGTTTCTTCCTCTAATTCCAACATTCCAACAGACTAAAATTTCCCCCTATACCGCATGGCTACATATGAAATGGTTCAAAATAAAACATCCGTAAGGACGCACATGCTTGAGATATAAGATCATGTCTTGCCCACTACGCTTTCTTAGACTTCACAACCAGATGAAAAATCACCTCATAGTGAAATAATTTTTGAAATGTGCTACTAAACCATCTCTTTACCACTACCCATTCATAATCATTGCAATAATTTAGGTGACAAGAGACATCAACATATAAAACCAATTCATAAGACCACTCCCTAAATTGGTCAAAGCACATAAAGTACATGTGGCTTTTGTTGCTCTACATTGAATCCAAAAGGCTGAGGAAAGCAATCATATGCATTTAACATAAAGGTGGACAAGCTGCACTAACGAACAAACCCTGGAATTTCTAATCACTAAAGGAAGAAATGAAAATCCTTGCCTGTTCTCTGCGGAGAAAACCTAGCTTCATCTTGTACAAGTTAATATATCTCCTGCGAGTTCTCCTGCAAATTTTCTCAAAATAAAAATCTAGAAACTAAGCAGGCCGCTAGAATATATTCTAGAGTTATTTGTATACTTATGCCATGAAACAGTAAGTAATTTGCGTGAAAGTTACTAAAGCAGAAATGTAGAGAGCATCAAATGAATTGACATAGTTATGTAGTTAAACAACATCTAATTAGAAAAAAAAAAAAAAAAAAAAATAGATGTCAGAAAGCAACTTACATTCGCCCTCCAAGAAATCTCCACGATGTCTTCCACAGTTTCTTACGTACATCAGACAAAATTGAATTTTGGGCATAGTGCCACCAAAGTTTCTGCCATCCTGGTGGCTTCCTCAATAACGAAGTAGAGCAGGGACGATACCGCCCATACCTAAATGATTTAATACATCAACATTTTTTCAAAAAGTGCCATAAGTGTAGGATAAGAGAGCTAATTCTTAGGAAAAAATTGTTCGAACAGAGGAAACTATCACTATCCTAGTAAAAGGTTTACCTCTCACGCAATTGGCTGGTTTGCAAGTAATCTAACAGAACAAGAATCTGCTGCAATTGAAATTCATTCAGAATCATGACCTGAAATGCATAAGTGGAAGTTGGAATGAGTTCATGAAATGGTAAATAAATCTTAGCTCATAACCTAGGTAAGCAGTTTTTTAGAACTAACCACATCAGTTAACTCAGCCCTGATAGAATACTGAGGTAGATCGTCATAAAGCTCTCCAGATCGATTGACCTACGTATAAAAATAAGTGTATCAGGCAATATGGACAGCACAAAAATGCACCCACGCAATAACTGGTGCATACACCAATCTGAATTCTCTATAATACTGTATCTTTGATCAAACAGCTGCAAAAAACTTTCACCAAGTATAATGTCCACATGGAGCTGATATTGAACAACAACAAAAACTGGCAAAAATGCAGTGCAAATAATTCCTGGCAACATTGATCAAATAAAAATGTCACCAAAATTTTGTAGGCTAACAGGTGCACGTCATTTTTAACATAATCCCATAGCAGAGCAAGCATGCAACGCCGTGGTTCAGCAACAAAGTTTTAATGATAATGAAAGATGTTAAATGGCAAGCAATTTAATGATGCTGTTTTAGAGCCATTACCAATAGTGTTACACAAACATGGACCGGCTTCAATAAATAACCATATCTATTGCTTTGCAATCTCGACTGGCACCAGTTGTCAAAACCTCCTTTTTCATTAACACCTGGGAAGTCCACGTTTCCGTCATACATGT
Source organism: Lepidium africanum (assembly GCA_900406405.1). Classification (NCBI taxonomy): domain Eukaryota; kingdom Viridiplantae; phylum Streptophyta; class Magnoliopsida; order Brassicales; family Brassicaceae; genus Lepidium; species Lepidium africanum. The sequence goes on from OVAX01000506.1 coordinate 50,003, forward strand.
CACAATATATTTCCAAAGCTTCAATCTCTACAAGTTTATTCACTTGCCCCCCTCTCACCCTACCAACTAATGGCCTGTTTCAAGAGAGACACCATGTCAAAATATTTTGGGTGCACATATATCAACCACATATTTTGGCTTACCAACAAAATTTTAACTTGTAAAAGAAATAGGTCTTAAGGAAAAATAAAAGTAAGAAAAGAAACGGGAGAAATCAATCATGGAGTACGCTGTTTACTGTCTCACAATGTAATCCAAAGCACATATCCTTACCACAGAGTAAATGTAACTTACACATAAAACATGAATACAATTAGTAAGTGCCATATAAGGTGCATCAAAAGATTACCCAACTGGGGTTTGTTTAGTAACTGTCAAGCTGGAAAACCGCAATCCTAAAACAACTTGTACCTGCAGGAAGAAGTTTACAGTCAAAAATATGAAAGAGGGAACGTATAGAAGGAAAAAACAATAATTTCGCCTCACCCTGCTCATACACTTGTATCTATTTAAATTCATATCTTCCATAATTAATGTTATGCTTTGAAAAATAAACCAATTCTATGGTAAGATTATCAACGTATTTATAAGCTTCCACAATTGCAAATGGAGAATAACTAAGTACAAGCCTATATTCTAGCAAAGTACTTAAATAATTAAACTTGAACAAGCAGGAGACTTACCAATCCAGGTTGTGCATCGGAGTACAAGATATGAAAGTTTCTGATGGATACTTGAATGCTATCAAGAATCTAAGCCAGTAGAGAAGGAAAGTTAACATGGTGCGAAACAAATAGCATATGGTTGATAACTTCATCCACGAGCAGGACGACTTAAACTTACTCGAAATTTAAATTACAGCATCAAACCAAACTGAAAAGAAATGTAAGATAATTAATCTAACGGTAGCAAAAAAGAGACTTGCGAAACATAAGGTCACCTTGGCAGCAATATATGACATAAAAGGATTCCCAGCTGGACTGTCTGGAAAAAGATAAAATTGGAGGGAGTGGCTATAAGTTATATAAGAGCAAATTTCAAAAATAAACAAATTCGTGCAATGTAAAGGAGATTTCACGAAGTAAGACAGGATGTCAATAGCTCACCAAAGACGCGCTTGGACAATTTTGCCAGTTCGGCAGCAGCAAGCTTAGCTTTCTTACCAGCAAACTCTCTTTTCTCAACAACATCTGAACTCCACTGTAATTTCAATGAGAACACGTGAGGTTAAAGGCAAACGCTTCTTACGTATAGACAAAAAAGGTACTTGAAAAAAGAAATCACCTCTTGATCATTGCGTTGTGATGCACAAACAAAGACATCTTCAAGCATAATGATAATGGGCTCCCTACCAAGTTTCTTCCATGGAATTTTAATGCTCAATTTCCCAACACGGCCTGTGAGAACAACAGAGGATTTGATAGAGAGAAAAACAAAGGAAACTAAAAGAAACTCAACAGAACCTAAACTTCGATCCTCTATGTATCACCTTGCTTAAGAGCTATTGGAAGCTGCAAATAGTCAAATGCTTCAAGAATCAGTTCCACGTTCTCCAATAAGACTTCCTCTGCAGTTTTCACGAAATTTTGTGTCAACCATCCCAGAGAGAGAGGGAGAGGGAGGTGTTATGATCGTTGAACGAAAAAAAGACGTGAAAATACCATTCCAGACAGTAATTTTGAGCTGATCTTTTTGGATGTCTTTGATGTAGCGACCTAGGTACCCTAACAACAGCTTCTGCACAAGCCCTTCAAACATCTTTCAACCACTAGTTCATCATCCAACGAATTCAAAAACACGATATCAATTTTATCGCCGGCGGGAGTAAAATAAATAGAGACGGTGGTCGGAGAATTGCAAATGAGTCGAGGAAATTATGTAGGGTTTTTCCTCTTGCGTCGAATCAGAGACTGTATTTTCCAAAGGATGAATTTTTCTTTTCGGTTTTCGGCTGATTCCATACCGAACCGGACCAGACCAAATCTGACCAATATTTATTTATTTATTTATTTTGAAAATTCAAATTTATTGCTTAAAAAAAAAAGTTTCTGGTTTGTCCCTAATTTAACTTGGCACCAGGTGGTGAGTTCAAATTCCGACAGTATCAGTGGAAACAATTTAGCTATGGATCGGATCTTTGTCGATCTCATTAGTAGAATGAATAAGTAAGGTTGACAAAAAAAAAGTTTATATACAAGGCTGGATCAAAAAAATCCAAACAAAGAATCAAAGAACTATCTTTGCCTAACTTCAAACAATCTACAATGTAAGCACTCTAATCTATGAGGAGCTTTATAAGCAAGAGAAGAAATCCGATTTCGGATATTCTTGTCTATAATGCGAATAATGCTAGAAGGATTGGTCCAAACCCTACCATGAATACGAGCGTTTCGCTCTCTTGAAATATAGTAGATATAAGTTTGAAATATCATCTTAGATAGAATACTATCCATGCAACCAAAAGTGCAAGAAGAGAGAGTAGAAACTGTAATAGACCAATCTGGAGTAACATTTGATGGTAGTAGATGAGCACAAAGGTCCAACCAAACCGTGAGACTAAATGGACAGGTGAAGAAAAGATTGTCTCTTGATTCATCTTGAGCCCCACATAACACACAGTTCTGATTTTGTCCCCAATTCAAACTCCAGTAGACAATCTGTCACGAACTATAAGCCAAGCAATAAAGGAGAAACGAGGGACATATTGAGAAAACCAGATAAGTTTGTGCCAAGGTACCTGCAAACTTCGAGGTCTAATCTGCTACCAAGTCATAAGAGTAGAGAAAGAAGGTCGAAATGTATCAGAAGAATGACACCATAGGATAGAATCACGACCAGCCTCAGTACAAGGAATAGGTTCAGCCCAAAGTAGAATGTATAATATCAAGGAATCACCTTTCAACTGACGAACTAGTAAGGTAAAATGGATTTACAAATGCTTCACTGACCTTAGCATTCCGAGAGATTCCTAAGTACCTGGTTCCCGAATCACCCATTGCTGCCAGATTCCCAATTGAACTCCAATTATCAGTCCAAAAAAAAGAGTTTTCGCCTGAGTGAATATCGATCTTAATGAAGTTGTAAACTTCAGATCAGAGCTTAAGGAGTTTCTTCCATATCCATGAACCAGAAGAGCCTGTTTTGGCATCCAAAAAGATGAGTAACGAAGAAGATAATGGCGAGTCCAAACCACCCATAATGAATCAGATTGAGAAACTAGTCTCCAAATTAAATGGTACGCAAAAACCCAAGAAGTAGCTTTCAAAGACCGAATTCCTAAACCACCTTCAGAGATGGGTAAACAAATATCACTTTAGCTGACTTTTTTATCATTGGGGTTGCCTGCCCAAAGGAAAGATGAACATAAGCTTTCAATTTCTTTAATGCAACTACTTAGTAATTGGAATACCGATAACCAAAAATTTGTAATGCTGAGAATTACTGATCTTATGAGTTGAACTCTACCAGCATAAGACAGAGTTTTAGATGCCCATCTAGTTATTCTCAATCTGATTTTGTCAATTAACAGCTCATAGTCATTTCTAGAAAGAGATTTAGTGGTGAGAGGGAGACCAAGGTACCTGATAGGGAGAGAACCCAAAGAGATACCAGTGGAGTTAGCAAAAGATACAATATCAGGTAAAGATTTACCGCCAAAAGAACTTGAAGATTTGGACAGATTAATTTGAAGACAAGATAAGGCTCCAAATTCAGTCATAATCTCCAAAACCCCTTTAATAGTTTCAGCAGAACCATCTGTAACGACCAGGAAAACTAAGATGAGTGAGATGAACAGCCTCACACATAGGATGATAACCAAACTTAGAATCGGCAGCAACATGATTGAGCAGTTTGGATAAAAAATTATTGAAGATGACATAAAGATAAGGAGATAAAGCATATCCTTGACGGATCCCTCGAGAACTAGAGAAGAAACCTTCAAGGTCTCCATTAATGGAAACAGAGAAAGAGGCTGTAGAGATGCATAAGTAAATCCAGTGAACAAAAATCTTTGGTAATCTTATAGCCTTGAGAACTTAAATGATGAACTCCCAATTGACAGTATCAAAAGCCTTTGCAATATTGAATTTAATGGCACAACGGGTTGGAATGGCAGGTTTAAGATACTCTTTAACCAGTTCAGTAGCAAGCAATATATTTCAAGCAGAAACCGATTTATAATGAAGGCACTCTAATTAAGCTCAATTGCATCAGGCAAGTTTATTAGCAATGATCTTAGAAATTACCTTGTAAAGGAAATTGCAGCAGGCAGTTGGACGATAATCCTTCATAAAGGAAGCATCAGTCTTCTAAGGAACAAGTGAGTGGGTTGTACATTAACCCATGTAGTTAAAAAACCAAATTGGAAGAAGGACTGAACTGCTATAATAAAATCATTGCCAATAACAGGCCAAGCAGTTTTGAAAAACTCAAGGGTAAAGCCATCCGGCCCAGGGGCCTTATTCATAAGTAGAAAGAGGGCAACACGATTGATTTCTTCAGGAGAAATAGGATCAATAAGCTTCATAGCGGTGTCTTTAGAGCAGCGAAAGTCAATAATTTCATCAAGAGAAGTAGATAAGCATTGAGAACTTACTGAATTTTGCTGCATAAAATGTTTGAAATAGTTCACAACCTCAACTTTGATAGTGAAAATATTTCCAAAATTGTCCATAAGACTATTAATTGCATTTTTTGCAGATCTAGTTTGGGTCACACGATGGAAAAAAATAGAGTTTTAATCTTCAAAGCGAAGCCAGTTGATTATGGATTTTTGCCTAAAGAATTCCTCTTCAATACCAACAAGATGATGCCAATAAGACAAAGCACTAACAGCTGCACGAAGATTAGAAGGAACCGGGGAGAGGAGAGCCTGATTTTGAGCAACACAAAGAGCTTGAAAAGAAGATTGAATGCGCTGTGGAAGATCACCATAGTGAGATTTACTTAAATCACAGAGAACATGCTTTAAAAGCTTCAGCTTACGGTGAGAAATATGTAAAGCTAAGTGAGAATGATAAAGCGGAGGAGATGAATCCCAAATATCTTGAACTCTTGAAAGGAACTGCGGATGTGAAGCCAAGAAGTTAAATAAATGAAAAGGCTTGCGATTCCCATGATCAGGAGAGAAAACAGTCACTACACTTCTTGCATGGTCAGAAATTCCTCCAGTCTGAAAATTAGCAGAGGAGTGAAGATACTTAGACTGCCAACAAGAGTTTACAAGGACCTGGTCAAGTTTCTTTCCAATTGGATCATCAGAGCGCTTATTCCACCAAGTAAAAAGTGGACCAGAGAATGCAAGATCAGTAAGATCACAATTGGGAACCATGTTTTGAAAATTTCGCATACCAGTTTGGTCAAAAGCATAGTCTGCAGCACGTGAGTGTTCAGTTGAGGATATAACTTCATTAAAATCACTAAGAAGAATCCAAGGTCATTGCAAATGAGAAACCCGATGATGAATATCAGTAAGTTCCTTCTAGAGACTACGTCTGTCAATCTCGAAATCTGCTGAGCAAATAAAAGTCCCACCAGTGCTAATAACCTTCACATCATACGAAATCTTCTGTGAACTTTTGGCAATAATAGAAACTGACACCTTCGGAGAAGAGTGGAACCAAATACGGCCAAGAAGATTGAACTCATAATTGGAAATAACATTCCAAATAGGGAAATAAGAGTGCATAATAGAAAGACTAGCATTTTCCTGCACTCAAGTTTCAAGAATACACCGAATAAACGGCTTATTTTCTTAATCCAAGATCTCATAACAGCGTGTTTACGTGGCAGATTAAAGCCACGCATGTTCCAAGCAAAAATGGACATCATAGCTTCCTAGAGGAAGTTTTCCTAGCAGGGCGTTTATTTGGCATGTCCTTAGTCTGAGTAGTAAAAGTTTTAGGTTCTTTAGTTTAAAACTCTTGAGACTTAGAGCAAAGAGTATCCAAAGTAGGAGCATAAGAATAAAAAATCTCACCATCTTCTGGTTTGTCTGCTAAAATCTGAAAACGAGATGGAGAGATAGCCTGAGTATAAATATTTTGCAAAAGGCTACCAATAACCAAAGGAGCTTTAGTTGGAGATAAGGGTCGTTTGGACGAGTAACAATGGTCCAGGCATCCGAATTAGAGCTAGATATAGTGGTAGAGGAAATGATTCTGGAACCATTACAATCTGCAGTAAATGAAGATGGAATGGGAACAAACTTAGGGAGTTCAGAAACAGTATTTTGGGGAGCAGCTGGTAAAGCAGAAACTATCTTAAACCCGATAGAGACAACCTTTGAAATTTCATAACCAATCTTAGGAGAGGTAGGTAGACTTTGATGTAGTAGAAACAATCTTAGGATAAGCGATAACATGATTAGAGGCAACAAAAGAGGAAACGATTTGATCAAGATTTTGAGATGTAGAAGAGGCCTGCAGGATGTTAACAGATTTAGAAGGTTCTGAAGAACCGCAAGAGTTTGAATCATGACCCCATTTACCGTAATCAGAACATTTTCTAGGTAACCAAGGATAGGTGACATGTATTTTAGAAGCAGCAAACTTCTCTGTAGGCAAAGAGATACAGGATGGTAAAGGATTTGCCAAATTAAAATCAATCAGAACACCTGCAACATCAAAACGCAGACACTTTTCAGTGTTAGGATGTAACTTGATCGACTCACCAACGTGGTTAGCTAAGAAACCCAAACCCTTATAAGACAAAAGAGAGCCAAGGACATAAGCAAAATCAACCCATATGGGAATAAAGGAAAGGTAAGGATCATATGAGGCAGATTCTGGAGACCATTCCTTGACAACCAGAGGTGCATCATCGATATGCCAGAATCTGCATCGCAAAATACGAGTATGAGAAGGTTCATCATCAATTCAGAAAAGAACAGAGTTCGAATTGATAAAATGAGCATCAATCTTGAGATTCTTCTTTTGATTTTGCCAAATCTTGTTCACAGTGGCATGAATTGTACCAATGTGAGGTACATTACCAATGAACTATCCAAGAATGAAAGAGCTCCAGAAAGGAGAAGAATCTTTAAGGACTTTTTCAGGAATAGAAGCAGAGACAGTAGCATAGTCAGAGAAATTGAGGTCAAGATTATAGGAAGCAATTGAATTCCCAGATTTAGCAATAGATGTCCACTCCTTCTTAAAAATGGATGGAGGAAGAGTAGTTATATGTGACCGGATTAGAGATAAGAGCCAAAATCGAAGGAGAAGAAGAACCAGTCTCCATCGCGACAACACCAGAAGATGAAACATAGATCACCAGAGAAATCCACAATTGGAGATACCAAAATCTTCACTCGATAGGGAAAAGCTTTCCATCAACACTAGAAAGAAATAGGAGAATAAACAAGAAATAAACCCAGACGACCAGAAATAAGATAGAAACTAGAAGGCTGGAGAAGAAAGGCGAGATCAGAGATTGGAAAACGGAGAAAGCAAGAAACATGAAAAAATCACCTGACACACGCCAAAACAGAAACCACACGCCAGATCTCAATTTCTAGTAAAAAACCAGGCTAAATAATTAACATAGTAGTTGACATAAAAATGATAATAGACTATATGTATAATTAAATAGAGTCGTATCCGGGGAAAAGAAAAAAATAGAGTTGTCTCTGAAAGAATAGAAATATATCTTTCAACAAAATGCTTTTTTTGACCACCATTCACCTTTTCGGACCAACGAAAAATATATTTTTTTGTTGGAAGCTTTATGACTCATTGATTTTCAAAACCAACGGTAGGAATTGTGTTCCAACAACGGGACCAGAGCCGGTCTCGTGTAATTTCATGCCTAAAGCAATTTCAAAAGTTTAATGCCCTCAAATATTGCTTAAAACTCTATTAATAATATTTTCTCGTTTTAAGTTCAATATTTTGTGATGAGTTTTTGTTATAGACGTTTTCCTATAGCCATTTTACTAAAATATATTTTTTTAAAGAATTGAAGAGAAAAAAACTAAATTGTATGTATGCAACTGATTGGCTCGTTGTTCTAGAGAAAAAAAAGGTTCAAAGTACTAATCTAAACCAATCATGCTTTAGATTCAAGTTTGGCTCTCATTACTTTAGAAACCCAAAATTTGACTGTAGAAAACCAAAAACCTACTTGATTCATAAACTTTACAAAAATGTAAGGGGACTTTAGCATAGTGGCAGGTGGTAAGTCCACTAAAGATAGTCGCACTTGACAACCAGGGATCGAGTCGCGCTACCTATATTATGTAAGAATTTGGCTACTGGGCCGGCCAGTTGTGGTCTAATGTTGACAAAAAAAAAATACAAAAATAAAATCATACAGCAAAAAAATTTATAACAAAAAAATATTTACAGCAAAAACGCAAAACTACAACATTAAAAATCAATATAAATAAATAATAAGTTGCATCATATTAATTAACTACTAGAATAACGATGTAAAGAAAAAAAATTAAGCAGCTAATAGTATTATTGATCATATGCAGAATTGGAGGTTAAAATTTGCTGAGTTTGAGGCTTATTACTTAATTAAAAAATTGTCTGAATAATATAAGAAAATTAATGAAATCATATGAGAAAGTAGTATTGGAAATTGAAGGTAAAAATATCTAGAAATTGAAATAATGATGGAGTTTTTGGTGTAGTGTTCGAAGAAAATGAAGAAGACAAATGGAACTCTACGGAGAATTGAACCACTAAACCTTGATTGATTTCCTCAAAATTTTTGAAGTACTTAACCACTACACTAAGCTAAGACATCTATACTTGATGCCCTGTAAATATATTTTATAGATTGTGATGCCCAAAGCTGATGCTTGTCCAGCTTGTGCCAAGGGCCGGGCTTGACGGGTCTCTCAGATATTATTTGGGTTTTAGCGTGGTTGTTCGCTCTATGGTGAATTTCAGTTTTCAGCAAGTGTTGTCTTGGGTAGTTGGGAAATTTGACAGTGAGATCTTTTTTGATTGAGCTGAAATATGGCAAAAGTATTACTGACTCGTTTATTTAGGGTTCGTACGGTGGAGATCTAATTTGGTGGTCAGAATCCTCGTAGATTTAGAGTCATTTGTGACTACATATTTTCTAAACACTTGTATAGCTCTCTTGTCGTTATATTAAAGATTGCTCTTTGGAGTTTTAGTCTCTATATATGTTCTATGGAACAAGGACTGTTTTAATCAAATACATTGGTGATAGTAGATTTTTGAGTGGACTACAATCTCATATTTTTTCTTTTTCTTATATAGAGAAGGTTTTCCATATAAAAATTTGATTGTTTCATTTACATTCTGTTTTTGAGTGATTGTTGCAATTGTTCAAATATATTTTCCTCACAGGTACACACAAGTACGGAAAATTTTATTTCGTTGGTACCTTTGTGTGCTTGTTCCCAACAAAACCATCAGTTGATATGAGCTTTACGCTGTCTATCACTACTATGCTCATACAAATATTCATTTGCTGCTACAGACTTCACACACCTCTTCTCTAAGCACTCTCACAGCTTCTGAGACTCCATCCTGTAATTATTGTTTTGGATACCCAAAATCTATCAGTTGCCAGAAATTTACACAAAATTACGAAGGAAACTGTACTACATTGGATGGGAACTAAGGATACGTTGATTATGGACCGTGGATCATAAGGAATAAATCAAAAACGGATTGTAAACAGTTACCTCAAGTGATAATATATCAGCAATTTCCACGGCACGTGCCTTAGTTTTTGCTGACAGTGCATCAAATATGGCTTTTGCTACCACTTGTGCAGCTTCCATTATGTTCTCCTCATTTGTTTTCTCGAGAACCAGGTGGTTTCTTTTCAGTGGTTGAGGAGCAACACCGAGCCACGACATCTGTTCTGCCCAATAGAACTGATCCAACACAAATGGACATATTATCTGTGGAAAGACGTAATAACATTGTGGTCAATTTTTGCATTACAATTTGAGATTGATCCAAAAATACACCAATACTAGTCTGCCGACCGGAAATATAATATATAAAGTTTTTTTTTGGTTTTAATAATATGTAAAGTTTTGAGAATATTAGTTATTGTTTGTAACCAAGCAGTATACAAGACTTTCGTTTATGAGAAACTAGTAAAGTGTAAGACAGAGTAACCAAAGATTATGTAAGACTAGAACAAAAACAAACCTGCGGGATTCCAGCATGTAATGCTGCAGCAACAGAACCGCTGATTTTTATAGGGGTCAAAATTCATATAAAAAGACAACATAAATCAGTTCAAGTTATATGTGTGTCTATATTCACCAGAAAAGGGTATTTAGCTGACATTTTTCACCTGCCACCATGATGAATTGCAGCAGCGCATCTTCGGAACAGCCAATTGTATGGCACCATTCTAATTCAGTAAGACAAAGAAATATGTAGGTTTATAAGGCCACAGGGTATGTCCAGAAATACTGATCTTTTATTTTTCAGGTACAAAGGTCCTATAATAAAATACAATATTAGGAAGTTACACATTGGGCAAATTGGTGCTCACCCGGAGAAGCAGAAGAGCTTGCCGTTGAAAATAGAGATTCCCGTTTGTAAAGTTTCTTTCTCACTTGAATCTGATCCATTAGCAATAGTCCAAATAGCTGCATCTAAAGGTCCAAAACCCGCTGTGAAAATGATAAATCTGTAACCTGTAATCTGGATAACAGATTGGAGAACTCGAAGAAAGGCTAGGGGGTTCTCTACAAAACCCATGCTGCAAAAGAAAGGAATATATTACTCTCGTACACATGAAAACATACTCGAAGTAAGCATGGGTTATATATCTGACAGAAAAAGTCTCAGTGTGCTTATGACACAATAAGCTTAGAAACATAGTAATCAGACATGATTTGGAGGACTTAAATCTAGACCTTCCAACAGAACTCAGCCCTACGAAGATAGGCAGAGCAGGCTTAAGAGACGATATAAAAGTATACAACTCAGTATGGTTTGAGCATGTATTGGAATCGTTGGTGCCCCCTAGAAAAGGATTATCTTCACACTTGTTGCATGAAAACTGCCATTCATTGGGCAGAAACCAAAAACCACAGACTCGAACACTCAATGGCCAGTAATCTGTTGATGGGACAAAAGATTATTATAATGTGTAGGCAGAAAAATAACTGCACATCAAACATGAGTTGTCTTTAACTATGGTTCTCTTACATCCAATTGGTTTCTACCCTTTTCTTCCGGATGGAAGACAGTCATACTTTTACATTTGGGCCTGTTTTTAACCTATCTTCTTCTCTGATAAGTTCCCATCACATATTTCCAAAAGAATTCGTAAAAGGTAAGAATTTAGATGCAAAACATGCCTAAGAGAAAGAAAATGATACTACTACCCAGATAACTTTTATCTAAAGAAGATGCTAGCAGTGCACAGAAAAATAGTTCATTAAAAGCGACAAAGATCCGACATACCAGGGCATTCAACAATTTCTTTGCTGAAACCATACCTGTCACAAGCAAGATATGTAACAGGTCACCAACAAACTTCTGGAATCTCAACTGGTTTTGTAAAATAAATCAGTATAATATGAAAACTAAATTACTAAGAGATTTAAAGTTCTTAAAATTTGTCAGAGATCAGTCAGTGTTGGACTTATAATATGATAAAAATACATTAGATGCGTCAAGTAACCAGAAGATACTAAGAATATGAAACTAAAAAAACAAAGATTGAAAGGTGATTGAATGTTATGTCACCAAAAGAGTTCGCAACTCACAAGACCAAGGGAGATGGTGGTCGGTTATGCCATAGAGGAAGGTCTGTTACTGGATCCTGCACCCAATGAATAAATCGGTTGACAACTCACACTATCAGTTTCTCAGATTAAATGTATAGTTCTAAGTCTCTATGTTTGAAAACACCTACTGCAAAAGGATAACAACTTAGGTTGAGTTCCTCGTATCGCCATGATCCCCATTCTTCAGTAAAAAGAGGCCACATCCAATGAGTTACATCACTCCAGCTAACCTGCAAAAACTTATAAATTAGAAAAGTTCGAGAGTAGTTAACACCAATTTCACAATCATATGGAATACCTTGCCAGTGGGGGCTTCTTTCAAGTAATTGTACAAATCTGGGAGTTCTTTTCTAAATTGTCTTTCAAAGCCTGATGGTGGACTGTAAAAAAGAAGAATTGCAAGTGGTCATCTTTCATTTCCAGGATGTCAAGATTATACTTCCAAGCTAAAAAGTTACCTATAGGGAACAACATAAGGAGCAGCCACCGCACAACGGATCTGGAAAAGTTCTGCGAGGCTCCATCCTTCCTAGATGTACAATCAGAAGGACCACTCTTAGTCTTCCTTATCACACGATTATAACCATTATACAGAAGTTCACTTTTTGATGCCAAAAGCCGAGGTACATGATGCAAATACATTGTCATTGACAGAGATAATTAAAGCAGACACAATCATGAGTCTGGAACAATGGACATTATATAAGAAAACGCACCAAGGCAAAGAAATTTATGACAACGAAATCACCCCCCATACAAGGACCCCTTCCGAAAATGCTTCCGAACGCAGAATGACACTCCTTTCTGTGTTCCTTTTTTATACTTTGTTTTTCCTCCAAAAATTTTGTCTTCAGTGAGTCTGAATTGAAAAATAGAAGAAAATATGTAAATAAAGATGAACAGAAAGTTTGTCAAAAAAAAAAGATGAACAGAAAAAACTTAAGTATAAAGAGAACAAGATTCGGAAGAAGAAATTAACAAAGGAGTATTTGGTCTAGCATTTTTGAGTACCCTGAGGTTCACTAGACAGAGCAGGAGGAGAAGTGATAGGAAAATAGGAAACGTTCGCTTTGATCAAGTGGGAGCTTAGGTTCTGCAACAAATCAACTTCTTCAATCTCTGATATACGAAAGTTTGGAAGGAGTAATCAAGCAACATAGTTTCCGCAATCTCAGAGCTGAAAGAAAAACCCAACCTCATGAGCCAAATGTGACATCAAAACCACAGAGTAATGTTGCTGCTGACGAGCGAAAGCTGCGGCAATGGCCTGCAAAAAAAGCCAAACCACCTCTTTGGTTTCGGAACCCAAAAACTGAATAAATATTCTAGGAGGAGAGAGTGAGAGTGAGATATCTACAACGAGAGGGTAGACATCGCCTTTGGTACCAAAAGCCATGAAGAGAGCGATGGCTTTCCTGCTCTCCGATTCTTCTACCATAGTGCTCAAGCTTCGATGAACCGCCAGAAAGTCGATGAAATGCGTTTGCAATTTGCAGCCGTTAAATGGTGACTTTCATATCGCGTTTTAAAGACGTTTGGCCGTTTGACACCAAAAAAAAAGAAAGACATTCGGCCTGAAAGAGCGTTAAATGGCGAACAGATTAGGCCTCCGGTTAAGAGTGTCACTAACTAATTCGCAAAAATTGGCTCAAAAACTCTCTTTTTTGTAAAATCAATTTTGATAAACATACAACATTATCATTTTTAGTACTGTATATTTGGAACTCTTTCGGAAGTTCTGCAATCAAATCATACTTGGATAAGCTCTTCATCGTAAAAGCCAATCTCCTTCCTGTTTGATTCATCATGTGGCAAAATGAAGATGCCAACGTTGCTCCACTCTCTTATAAAAGTGGATTGCTTTCTAATGTATCAACAATCAGTTCACAACAAACCAAATTGAAATCAGATTTTTTCTTGAAACTGTACATGTGCTTTCCAAGACGTTACTTAGGCATGTGAAGAAGACAACGCAAACACTTTCCTTCTCTCATAAGCTCAAAAGCTTTGTTGATGTCATCAAATGCCAGGTTATGCGAGACCAATTCATCGATCATAATCTCCTACGCCACACAAGAGTATAAAATAAGTAAAGAAACTGTTCATGGAGCAAAAACAATCTCGCATATATAGCTGCACTTATATACCTTATTCATGTACTTTTCAATGAGTGAAGGAATATCAGATTTAGGCTTCCAACCACCAAAAAGAGACCCTTTTAAAGATTTCCCAGAAAGGAATAGCCCATAATGAGCTGAAACTTCAGGCTTCACTTTCGGTACACCTAGAGTAACGGTCATGCCCCATCCCTGGAAATATCCACATTGAACAAAAAAGTGAGCTGACATTTGTGTACAATAAAGTGAGCAATATTCGTACAAGGTGAGAAGTGAGAAACAAATAGAACAGAAATGTTACATCCGAGCACGATTGTAAAGCAGTTGTTGCTATTCCTGTATCACCGACACATTCAAATGAGAAATCCGCACCTCCTCCTGTCATTCTTTTGATTACCTAAGATTCCAAACCATTGGTTTACATATTTACATCAGAAGATTCAATGTACCAACATGGGAACAAACCATAGATACTGGAGTTACCTGGGATATGGGTTCAGAGTGGTCATTTGTATTGATGAAATCTGTGACACCAAATGTCTTTGCTGCAACAAATTAGAAACAGTAAAAACCAGACCAGAACGCTGAGTAATAATATATCTTAAAGCCATGACAAACCTTGTTCAGCCTTAGCTGGATTTATATCAACCCCAATTATTTGGCTTGCTCCTCTAAGTTTGGCACCTTGAGCAACCTGCTCATAAGAGATTAATCCCACATCAATCAAACTCCATTTACACAGAAGCATCAACATTTCTGTATCTATACTTACTGAAAGACCGACAGTTCCAAGACCAAATATCACAACACTTGAACCTTTTTGTACATCAGCAACATTCCATGCTGCTCCAAGACCTAAAAGTACTCCTTAGGTTCTCAGTATTGAGAGTAGAATAACTTCTTGAATCTCCTCAATTTTTAAACAAAATTTTTTAACTACCTGCAGCTACTCCACAGCTCAGAAGACAAATTTTGTGCAGAGGTGCCGCAGGATCAACTTTGACAGCACAACCAGAGTGAACCACAGTGTACTCACTGAAACTTGAAACTGCGCAGTAATGGTAGATTGGTTTTCCTTTGATGAAGAAGCGTGACTTCTGATCACTATGCATCAAACCTTTCCTCTCCATTCCAAGAACCTGACACATGTTACTCTTTCCAGATATACAATGCCGACATGACCCGCATTCTCCAGTGAATACAGCTAGCACGTGATCTCCTTTCTCAAACTCAGTTACACCTTCTCCTATGCTCTCCACTATACTGCAGAGACATCCATGGAAACAATGATGAGATTCAAAACTGTAAGTTCCATAAAAGACACTATATTAACGAGCAAAGTCTCAAACTCTCAACCAATGCCTATACCAAGACCCTAGACAAATTCAGAATTCCCCCAGCGCATTTTCGACTAAGCAGTGTAAGGTCTGTTCTGGAGCTGGCAAATCTAAATATTATAGTCCTACACTAAACACCGCAACAATCTCGCATAATTACACTAATAACTACAGTAGAACACTTGATAACTCATTACATTCTACAAATCCTAGAAGAACTTAATTCCTTAACTTGTTCTTTGGCTTGCATAGCCTCCAATTAAGAGGTTATAGATAGAAGTAACTTACCCTGCAGCTTCATGGCCAAATATTCGAGGCAAAAGAGACTTGTACCATAGAAAACATGGAGATTTCATCAGAGACTCTTATACGCCAAATTCAAAAGCAGGTTATTTTAGAGAAGAGAAACGCAAAACCTGAGATTCCCAAGCAGAGAGATCGCTACGACAGAGAGATGTACAGAAAACTTTGATTCTGATCTCAAGAGGTTGAGGTGGACTCACTTCCACTTCCTCCATTACTAGTGGCTCACCAGCACGCCAAGCCACCGCCGCTGCAGAATTTCTCGATTAAAAAAGCCTGACCTTTCATATAAGAGGACAAAACCAAAATTTCTTTTTTACCTTTGCAGGTTATGACTTGAGGTTGTTCGCAGGAGGAAGAAGACGACATTGTGATCTCAGTTTGCTTCCTTCAAGCCAAAAAAATGAAGGAGAGGAACAAACAGAGAGCTTCACCTAACACCGAATTACCAACCACCATTGAGCTAAGTGATCGAACAGAACTATAAATAAAAAAAGTTGACTTTACAACTATATAGGTCCCACATTAGATATAAATTTTTCCCGCTACCAACCCTTTTCGTCAATTCATCGGAAATTTTGCAATGGAATTGTCACGCCGTAATGACAATCAATGGCTCATATACTCCATTTGGTCACTTTAAATCTTCATACACTCTCTTTAAATTTCGATTTTCTTCAATATTTATTTTAAATACAAGTAATTAGAAAATAACAATTTACAATATAAAAGTTTGAGTATTTTCAAATCCAACAGTCAAAACCCATCCATTTTGTGACCAAGTTGAATATATATCAGGTCAAAATTAAAATCAACAAAATTGATTCAGAAAACCAATTAGACGAGAACACCGGAAGAGAAAACCGTTAATACCCAAAAACCGACTCTGATTAACTTTTAAAAAACCAATTCTGTTAAAATCTCCAAATCTTCCTTGTAAACCCTAGATCATCTCAATTTTCCATCTCAATTTCCCCTGCATCGAGTGAAACACACATGCATTAGGAATTCAAGTTCGATTTCAATTCCGTTAGAAGCAATTATCAAAAATCTGTATGTAGAGTTTGATTTCGTTTGCAGCAACCATATGTTTGTCCGAATGATCTCCTGGGTTTCAAATATGGTTAATAACAGAAAAATCAGAATTGTGATGTATATTGGATGTTTTATGATTGAATAACTAATAAATATAAAGTGTGATGTATCAGTTTGGATGATTTCTGATTGAAGTAAGGAACAATTTGTCTTCCCAATTGAGAGGGGTCTTGTTTGAATATTTGAGAAAGAAACAAATTGCTTGATGATAGTGCAACATGGCGCTTCACGGTTAGCTGTTAAGAGACTCTGAACGCTTCAGAGAGTCTTCACAACACTTGTTTTCCATGTTTTTAGGGTTTTTGGACAACATTTTTTATTTTTAGACATGTTTTATCCACGATATGTTTTGGACATTTTTAAAGACTTTTGCTTGGTTAATATGACTTGTGGAGGGGAAACAGACATAAGGCAAGAACAATAAGTGATTAATAGGATTCATTAGTGATTAAACGATGTATTTTACACAAAACATAAACTCTAAAACAGGTTCATGATCCAAACAAACAAAAGGTAAGACATGAAAATATAAAAACATAAAAACATAAAACATATAAAGAAGATAAAGAAATGACTAGTTCCTCACGAAAGGGTGCCTCAGGAGCTCCTCAGCCGTTAGCCTGGCAAATGGGTGCTTGCGTAAATAACCATAAATGAAGTCACATGCATCGAAAAATAGCGAACTCGGTATGGATCATGGAAGCTCACGGTTGCCCATAATAAGATCAGAATAATTGAATTGTACAGTTTCCAGCATAGAGTGATAAGTGGGTTCTCTGAATTGATGCCAAGTAGACTTACTAGTGAACATCTCTAGAACCGTGAGTCCAAATGACCAGATGTTGACTTTACAGTCGACCTTATAGTCATGCGTTAGATTGTCCAAAATCTCCGGTGCCTTGTAACGGATGTCATTTCTCGCATTCTTAGGCCGCTCCTCATAGCCACATGACCCAATCTCCGTCGCGAACTCGAAGTCAGCAAACAAAGGTGTAAACCCATCGAGTCTCCAAGATTTGGGTTTGAGCTCATACAGTAAGATGTTTTTTGGGGTGAGATTATAATGAACAACGTTTGCAGCATGAAGTTAGAAAGCCCTTGGAGAATGTCCTGAGCCAGTTCCTTCACATGCATCAATGGCAGTGGAGCGTAGCGATTACATTTCTAGTTCAGATAACCACAAAAGCAGTAATCCACAATATTGTAGTTTTCTGTGGTGCTATCTAATGTTATCTCATACCCACATGACTTGATAACATAGGGAGAGTGAAGGCGGTTCAAGAAGTTCTTTTTCGCATGACGAGATTCCCCATCAACCGCGAGCCTAATGGTTGCATGCCTTGTAGAGAGAACATCAGTGGTATTCCATATATCATTTAGAGAGTACATATTGGTTGCTTGTGAAGAAGAGAATTGAAATGACAGAGAAAGGGAATCACCAAAGGAACAAGGAAGAAAAACCCTAGAAATGTGTAACTAGAAAGGAAAATGGAAAGTTTAGAGAAATAGAGCGTCAATGAATTCGCCTCGAGTGTTTATGGTTAAGTAATAACTAAGGTTAGGGAAAGTAATTAGGGTTAGTAATGAATATGCATAATTGAAAAGACATCTTGCGTAATTGGGGTCTGTTCGTAATGATGTCTAAACATAAATATGATATTTCAGTTGCAGATATGTAGATAACCATCACGCAGTTTGGAAAGAGAAAAGGGAAATAAATATTATATTGGAAAAAAATATTTATTTAATTAATTACGGTTAAAAGTAGTATATTTAAATGTGTTTTGGCTTCTAAAAGTACCAAAGAAAATGGCTTTCCTTCCAAGACCGATACTAATCGACATAATTTAGAGAGTGGGGAGAAATAGTTTTAGAGATCTTGGGGGATTCGTAGGAAGTGGGAACAAGGGATCAAAACTTGCGCTTTCCACTCAATCCTTAAAGGAAGTAGACCTGGATGAATTCTTTGATAAACCATCATTGGCAAATGTATATTCAATATACAAGCCGTTTGTCAAGAAATGCGTTGAAGCATGCAACTTAACCGCATAATACTTGGAAGGGCTAAGGCTTGCAGTGAAGGAAGGGCCTTTAGAACGAGGGTTAAATTTGATGCTAACCGCAGCAAATTAGATACCAGTGGCAAGACTCGCATGTGGAATCTTCCAAATTTGTGGAGGATTTTACCAATTGGGTTTGGATACTATTTTGGCTCTGCCAATTGACCTAGGCGTAGAAGGTACAGTAGGAATATCAGACTTATTTCTGGCACAAGTTCACGATATAGGGCCAACAGGAACAAGAATCTACTACAACACATTTGAATGGCTTGTTGTCGACACACCGAAGTGTGTGTTCGTGACATGTCCGGGTTATAATTTTTGTTTTGGTTGCTTTGAGTATTGGTATTCTATGTTTGTCCTTGAAAATTGGTAGATTTTTTAATTATAGAACCCTAGATTTTTTTTTTGGTTTTTATTTATATAAGAATATATAACCCTAGAATTTCATTTTGTCTTGCTCGATATTGTCAATACAAAAAAAGCAAAAGAATATATTCTCTTGATATGATTTATGATGCTTTTAAGGTTCTAGAGATATAGATAGGCATGACATATAAATGAAAATAAATAAATATCAATTAAGTCATAATAAATACGAAATATAACTAAAGCGTCCAATGAGTGTATATTCGTATTTGGTGGAAAAACCCTAAATACAAATTATAAAATCTCGTTTCTTTCACCTTCTGAATTGAAAAGATGTGCATCAGTAATAATGAAGACGTGTATCAGTTTTTTATTTTCACTTTATCTTTACTCGAGACAGAAATCAACAACCACTTGCCATAATTAATTGTTGTAGCTTATCCTCATCTCTTTCACCTTTCATTTTTTACAAAACCAAAAATAATTGTTCTTTCTCCAAAGTAACTATTCCATCATCGTCTCTGGTTTTAAAACGGTGAGATTATAGAACAAATTGCGAACCAGTCACCTAATACCATGACTCCACATATACGTCTTCGAAGAGTTCATGATGAGCCGGAAGAGGATAGCCCACAGAGAATAAAGGATCCTAGAGTATCAGAGTCGTCTGTACCAAGACAACCTAATACTATCACTCCATGTATACGTCTTCGAGGAGTTTATGATGAGCCAGAGGAGGATAGCCCACAGAGAATAAAGGATCCTAGAGTATCGGAGTCATCTTCTTCTTCTCAACATGTTAATGAGGTAATCATAAACAATAAAACATTTTCTTGTACAAGGAATTAAATTGTTTGTATTTGAATTTAGTCTTCTAAAAGTTAACTTGTATCAACTACTGAATATGTATATTTTCTCATTGTTGTAGGGTGGGGAAAGACATTAATCTGCCCAACTCGCGGAGTACAAGAAGATTGTAGATGAAATTTCAAAACTCATTCAGAGTGTTAGGAGAAATGATTAGTATCATTAGTTAATCAGTTTGAATATGATTTATTATCAATGTGGTTGTGTTTTACTATTTTATATCTTGTGAATCAGGTGGAAAATGATCATTTTTTTCATGAAGTGTTATCGTCCTTTAAAACTATGTTATCATCCTTTAAAACTATGTTTATATTGTTGGTTCAATGTTGTATTTATATTGGAATCAAGTATTGTCTTTTGAATGGGTATTTGAAGTTGAGTTTAGTATTATTGTTTTATTAAAAACCCTACGCTACACAAGACATCATAACTAATAAAGCATTGGAAGCAAGTCATTTATTAATGGAACGCGTCTTTCTAAGAATATCTTCTATTTATTAACCCTAGCTATATATTGTAAGATTCGATTAATATTACATAAAATTTAAAAGGTTTAGTAATGAATATGCGGAATTGAAAAGACAGATTGCGTAATTGTGGTAATTCGTAATATTAATAAAGCAATGGAAGCAAACCATTTATTAATGGAACAAGTCTTTCCAAGAATATCTTATATTTATTAACTCTAGCTATGAATTGTAAGATTCGATTAATGTTACGTAACGGTTAAGAGGGTTAGTAATGAATAGGCAGAATTGAAAAGTCATATTGTGTAATTGTGGCAATTCTTAATGAAGATTAATAACTACTGTCAATACATGTGATATCAAATAAGAATAAATAAAAATACTAAATTGGGAAAAAAAATATATTAATGGGTTTGTCTATTCAATGGCCAAAGAAAATGGCTTTCCTTCCAATAGAGATACTAAGCGATATCATTGAGCGTGTGGGGAGAAATAGTTTCAGGGATCTTGGGGGATTCATAGGAAGTAGGAACGAGGGATCAAAACTTACGCTTTCCACTCAATGCTTAAAGGAAGCAAACCTGGATGAATTCTTTGATTAACCATCGATGGAAAATGTAGATTTAGTATACAACCCGTTTTTCAAGAAATGCGTTGAAGCATGCAACACAACCGCAAAATACTTGGAAGGGCTACGGCTTGCAGTGAAGGAAGGCCCTACTGAACGAGGGTACTATCTGATGCATTCGGTAGCAGAAGAGATAACGGTGGCCAAAATTGCATATGGAATTTTTGCAATTTGTGGAGGGCACTACAAATTGAGGAGGATACAAATCAAGGAGGTTTCATTAAACCTAGGCGAAGACATCACACTTGCATTAGCCCACATAATTCTTAAACAAGTTGAAGACATAGGCCAGAAGGAACAAGAATCTACTACGACACGTACAAATGACATGTACTAGAAACACCAGATTGTACGTTCATTACATGTCCTCCAAAAAACCCTTGTTTTCAATGTTTTGAGTTTTGGTGTTCAAGTTTCATCCTTGAAGGTTGCTAGATTTGTAATAATAGAATGTAACACCAATGGTTATCTCTATTTTCTACTCTAAATTAATTTATAATGTATTAGATGTCCATTGACTTTTCAAATCTACATATTTTACACATTTATAAACTAGTCATAATCATTGTAATTTTTTTGTTTCCAAGGGTCTAAATACTCAAGTATTAATATTAAACATTTATATACATTACATTAATATTACACAAAGTTAAGGACCAAAAAATAAAAATATATTACACAAAGTTAATTGGAAACCATTGGTTTAGTTAACGAAGGGGTGTGTTAAGAGCTCTACCGCCGTTGACCGTAGGGCAGGATGCTTCCACAAGTAAGCGTGGATGTAGCTCACTGCTTCTGGAGAGGTGGTGGCGAGGACCTCAGATAGTACGTACGGAGGGGCATTTCTCTGGCCAATGAGGTCGTGCCAATTAACATCACAAAGACTCCAGAGTCCTTGGAAACACTGCCAAGGAGGCGTGCCGGTGAGAAGCTGTACCACAATGCACCCGAACGACCAAATGTCAACTTTGCAGTCCACTTTGTAGTCAGCAATGTATTTTCCAGTGATAAGTTCCAGAGCCATGTAGCAGGGATCAATTCTATTTTTTTGGGCCAAGCCTGTACCCAATGGACCCACTCTCCATAGCTGACTCGAAGTCAGCAAGTACACAAGAAGAACTGTTCGGTCTCTAATGAGGATCAACTTCTGCAAGCAAGATATTATGTGGGTGTACATCACAATGAACAATATCGTTAGAGTGTATGTATGCTAAACCCTGAAGAATATCCCTCGCCATAAGCTTCACTTCTGCTTCTGATTTAGGTGTGATGGTCTTACGCTGGAGTGAACCGTTGGAGCAGTACTCAAGTACATTGACTAGGTTGCTTCCTTGTGTAAGGCCTTCACAACAGACAGTTTCTTGGCTGTAGAAACCGATGACATAAGGATGTGGGTGTAGACATTGTAAAATGGCCGCTTCCACCAGAAGATCAGCGGCGTCTGATCTCGGAGCAATCTTTAATGCTCCTTCAAGCAGGCCATCAGAAGCAAGATAAATGGATGAAACTCGTTGACTGTGTGGAACTGGAGTAGAGAGAATCCTAGAGATAACCCATTTTCCCATAATTTTTAGAAGAGGAGAGTAATGAGAATGAGAGAAAGTTAGAAAGCATTGAGCGAAGAAAATATGATGGGTATTGTTTATAGACCTAGGGCAAATAAATAGAAGATCTTGGTAGTTGAAGAAAATAATATGGAAAATATATATTTCCTTATTAAATGGTTACAATTGAACTGCTACTGCATTCCCTTTGTTTTAGTTGGTATTATTAATGAGAATTTCTTATTAAATGGTTACCAGTGAATAGACAGTTTGGTTCCATTTCATGCGAGTAGTCAATGGGTATCTTGAATAAATTCAACATTGTTAAATAAATGCAACTGAGTTGAATCAAATAAAAAATGTGAAGTTGTCGCCAATAAGAAGGGAGAAGAGATGATAGAGAATTGACATGGATACATGTGCACATGTCCATAAAAATTTGAAGTTTTCTTGCCATGTTTCATTTCATTGTTTATTTATTATATTTAATTTGAAATGCAAAGAAAATTTAAATATATAACATAATTTGGATATCTTTTAGGCCTCTGCCCCTTTCTCGAACCAATATAATATTCGACCCAAGTTTTTTCCCCAAATATCCCAAAATCAAAATCAAATCTACTTTACCTTTACATTCTAGTTCTAAACCCTAATTTACAAAAACGCAATGGAAAGTTCAGAATGAGCAATCTGTCTAGAGCATCAAGTGGGAATTCAAATGTGGTGTCCATATCACATCACATGAAAGGCATTCTGAGAAATTGTTGGTGTGGAGTCACTACGACTGCTAATACATCGCAATCACCTAGGAATCCTGGAAGACGATATTATTGTTGCTCATATGCTTCAGTGGCCAAGGTGCTTGTACAGCTTAGTTTTTACGATAGGCGTAACCATGTGTATTGATATATATATATATATATATATATATATATGTGTGTGTTGTCTTGTAGCTGTGCGATGACGAACACGTCTTCAAATGGGTTGTTGAAGCAATATTAGATGAGATTGACCAAATGAGTAACTCTATTGAAAGGCTTGAGGAACAGCTGAGGGAGTTGGATTACACTAGTCTGGAACAGCAAAAACATGAAATCGAGATGATGCTTAGAGAATCCGATGGAGGATAAAGAAGTTTTTTTTTGTATTGGCATAGGTTTAGGTGTTTTGATGACCATACGATGGGTGTTTTGAATAATGAAATGCGAATCAATCAAGCTAAACTTCTGGCAATTTCTTCGTTACTTTTATTAACCATTGCATAAATGAATGTTTTGCCGATTTCAAATTTCAAAATTTTATTAGGAGTTGATTTAAACCCAAAATTTTTTTTATTTGCTAAATTCAAACTTGAGAACTTTTTATTTGCGGAATTTAAAAAAGTCAAAATTAAAAAAGTCAAACAGTTTTGAATTTAAAAATTCAAATAATTTCGGATTTAAAAATTCAAATAATAACTAGTTTCAACATTTGATAGATTTTAGAGCCTAAATAGTAACATTAGCTCATTTATTCTGTTGGATTAAGCTCATCCAAAAATTCAACTGTTACTATTTGCACATACAACAATTACACAATTCCACAGCTTCTTTTATTATTTAATTTTAACTAATATTTAAATAAATATATAATTAATTATAAATAATAAACTTAGTCGTGTATATCTCGTTATATATAGACATTCACGACATATGTTGTGTTTAGGAGATTTTTCAAGTTTTTGATCTCACTCACTTAACACTTATTCGAACATATTATATAAATTGAGTTTGGTTCAATATTTTTTTTTTGTCAACATTGGACCACGATTGGTCGGTCCATTATCCAAGTTCCTGCATAATGCAGGCAGTGGACTCGATCCCTGGATGTGCAAGTGCGCCTGCCTTTAGTGAACTAACCGCATGTCACTAGGCTAAAGGCCACTTGCATGTTCAGTATCTATAGGGTATGTTTTGATTGTGGTACTTTGTTACATATCTGAATTTAATAAGAACTATTCGGTTTTGATTGAGTTTGAATTCACTTATCTTATTCAAAATTAAAACAAATTAAGAGTTATTATAAAAATCTAATAAAATTTAAAATGTCTATAAAAGTTGAATATTTTGGAGTTTTTGTTATTTTGTTCAAATTGAATAATAATATAATCAAATTTAAAATTATAATTCCGAATATTTAAATATTAAATTTTTAATAAAAATCAATTTTAGGTATATAATTGTTTTTAATGTATTTGGATACCCATTCTATTCTCTGGATTACTCAAATTCGGATTTGGTTTTCAGATATATAAATATAGGTTTCATTCAACTATATAGCCAATTTCAGTTCGATTTGATACATTCTATTTCAGATTGAGTTTACTTCAGTTTTATAGGTTTCTTATTTATATATATATATATATTAACTAAAATATTATGGAAGTTTATTTTTATATAATATTTTTAATTATTATTTAACCTTTAAGTATTAGTTAAATTTTTCAATAATTTATTTTAAAATTAGTTTGTTTTGTGGGGAAGTTATTTTTTTTTACTAAACTAATATCTTAAATTANGGGAAGTTATTTTTTTTTACTAAACTAATATCTTAAATTATGCCAAATTTAGCCAAATTCCACTGTTACCATTTAATTTTACAACATTTATATTCATTCAACATGTTGAGAACCTATAGATTGGGTCGACATGTTCGAGAAAATATATATTGATTCAACATGTTTGAGAACCAATAAACATATTTAAGTATACAGTAGTGAGTAAACAATACATTAGTCACCAAACAATGCTAATGTAAGTCTCTAACTTATTTAATGATATATTAACATGTTAGAATATAGATCACTCGATAAACTATAAAGTGATTCAACTTAGTACATGATTCTCAAACAGTATTATGTTACAACTTCTTTAAGTATATATATGTATCTACAACTATGTTACATCATCTTTAAGTATACATATGTCTCTACAACTATGTTACAACATCTTCAAGTATACATATGTCTCTACAACTATGTTACAACATCTTTAAGTATATATTAATCTCTGACACTATAAATTTCCAATATTTTTAAATATATATTACGGTTGATAAACTATATTTGGGTCAAAAGTCGAGGAAAATTGTCTCGATTATCAATTGGTACTATGATAGGACAATAGATAAAATTGGGTAAATAGAAAATAAAACACAAATTGAACATAAAAGGTAACGCACCGTTGGATCAAAAAAATTTGATGGCCTAACACAAACATTTTAGGATAGGGTTTGGCGTGAATTAATGACATGGACAACTTATGAATTATAGAGTTTAGCGTGGATTAACAACCTGTACGACGCCAACAAAATAATAAAATTAATATTAAAATAATATAAAAAGACGCTTGACTCTACTTGACTGGTTGAATAGTTGTCTTTCGAATTATAAATAATATCAAAAGTTTGAAAGTTTCAATTCATTATGAACCAAAACGAATACATAAGTAGGTATGTTGCAGATCGTGTAGATGGGTTGGTTATGGTTTCCACAACTATTCAAGAAATTCTTGATAAGGATCCGAGTGTTAATCACTTCTTCGCAAAATTTGAACTGGATTTGGCAACCAACTCCGCTCAGCAAGAGATTCAGGTGATTCTCAACTGGGAATCCAAACGTAAACGATATACCAACTTCCGATCTAGCTCCTCCGATTGGTCTTGCAAGACCTTTTAATTATATTGGTTTGAGTTTGTAATCTTTCTTCTACAATATCATAAGTTTGAGTTTGTAATATTCCACATCAATAGAGTAATCAAAATATTTTTACAGTGTCTAGTTATTAAATTAGACTTGTTATAAACTTAATAATTTAATTTTTATATTTTGATGAACAAAATAGATAATGTTAAACTTATGCGTAATGAAACTAAAAAAATAGGTAAGGTTATACTTATGAAATAGATAATTTTATTTCATAATTTATATGTATATCAACATTTTAGAACTAAAAACATATTAGTTAATTCAGACAAAAAAACATGAACAATAACATATTAGTTAATTTTATTTCATCTAAGTAACTTTTTGCCGAAAAATACTTAAGAGTAACTTTTTGTACTTATGAGTAGCTTTTTGTACTTGTAAAATTTCTTTTTTACAATAAAATAACATGAACCAGTCCTTCTGCATATTTGATATATTTGGCATTATTATTACCAAATTCCGCTTTTATTCTCTACCAACATATATTTCTTATCTAGGGTTAAACCAGTACAAAATATAAATTTATAAATATAATAAAAACACTAGAAATTAAAGTAGCACTAGAAAATATATACAATACATAAAATTTATACAATACATAAAGTATAAAGTAGCACTAGAAAATATATACAATACATAAAATTTTGAAACAGAAAACAACAAAACTATAGAAAATCAAAGCAATATACATTATAGTGGTCTTGATTAAGTCTTGACCACTTAGTTGTCCTTCTCCTGATGCTCTCTCGCCTCAACCAGAGCCATACACCTAACCTCCTTCACAACCATCTCACTAGAAGGCTTCATTTCATATTTCAGTCTAGTTTTGTCATTCAAGTGGTGATTGAAGAAATTAATATCTTCAATGGTTGCACGGAAGCCAAATAGTTGGCAAAGACCTCCAGAGAATTCCATGTCCCCTGTATCCACGCCACTGTGTCACACCCTTGCTTAACACACTCCATGTGGAGGCGTTTGGGTTGATAGTATCCCCGAGCAGTTTGCACAAATACCAAAGCACCTATCCCACGATGTCCCTTTTGACCGTAAGCCTGGCGTGCCGTAACAGGCTTGTACTCTTTGAAGTATGAAACCAATTTGAGGTTCCCCATCCCTGACCACTAAAAAGATTAAATATATATATAT